>JBBYHM010046417.1:0-49660 GCA_038381775.1 Adansonia rubrostipa
TGCTTGACTTTGAAGATGATCCTAGGGTTCTAATTCCATCCAATCAGGTTTTAGTTTGTGTTTTCATCCTAAGGTTCACATTAGAAGGATTGTGCAATCCATTTTTTAAAGAAAAATTGATTTGTTCTTCACTTTGTTTCTTGAATCAAGATCTTGTAAGTTCAAGGGAACATTTATCAAATCCTAAATTGCTAGCATGACTCTTAAAACAAAGTCTCTTCCTTATGTAAGTTCAAGGGAACATTTATTAAATCCTAAATTGCTAGCATGACTCTTAAAACAAAGTTTCTTCCTTATTAAAGGCTTTTTGGGTCTTCTATGTGGATAACCGTTAGTAGCTAGACACTTTGATAGCTTTGGTTTATGACAACTATGCTCTATGAATTTGATAAGTGGTCATGGATTTGCTTAAACACTTTTGAAGATTAAGGTATGTTTGAATCTTAAATGGATCTTTAGGTTTCTTGATTTTAAAGATTAGTCAAGATCATGCAAAATGATCCTATTTTGGGAGTCTCAGATTATTTTTTTTGGTTATATTTTTGCTGCCATGTTTATATGTTATTTATAAAATTTTTGTAATCTAATCACTTGCTGTCTGAGACTTGCTACATATAGGAATTGATTTTTACTACTACAATGACTTAGTAAAAAGGGCATATAGGACATTTATCATGTACAGCTTTTCAGCATTTGATTAGTTAATCTTCATTCTTACAGACAAAGAAAGCCATGCATAAGCAGATGAAATCAATAATCTCACCTTTGCCCTTCATTAAACTAAATTTTTTCATGAAATCCCTTTATACCAAACTTAATAGACCTTTCCAAAATGTGTTAATCGAATGTTCAAAGCCTAAAAGTGAAATTCACATAATTTGTATAAAGTAATGTCTGATTTTGAATGATTTTTTAGGCTAATTTCTTGACTAAATCTGTGTTTTTGATTTACAATGAAAAGAATGCTAAAAAAGCATAAAATAGGCAAATATTGCCTTGAAGTATCGATACAATGAACATGTTTTGATACCAAAAGCCCTTAAGTATCAATACCAAGAGCCTTGTGTTGATAAATAATGCATCCTTGTATCAATACTAAGCACAACATTTTCCTATTTTAATACTCAAACCTCTATATCGATACCGCAGCCAAAAGTTTTTTAGATATTGATACTTTATTCCTTGTATCAATACATCTTTCCTAAAAGTCAAGATTTGAGCTTTGACGTAACTCTATATTGATACAAACCCATTTTATATTAATACTATTCCCTAAGTATCGATACTATGCCATTTAGCATGACACAAGTAGCAAAATCTAAAGAATGAGAATGACATGGAGCCTTGTATCAACATGTTATGTCCATGTATCAAGGTATGCATGCAAAATATCTAGATTCCCATTAACTTGGACCCTCTGAACTCTTTGTCTCATTCAAAAGTGGTGCAAAATTAATCCATACTTTTTCAAATGACCTTAATGGTGCCTTAGATGATGACTTTTGATACCTTGAACATTAGCTCAGATAAAGTAAGATGTCTACAGGTGAGAATAACTTAGTACATAGCAAGATATCGGTCTTTGTGTTTTTCCAAAAATGACTATGGACCCATGTTTGTAACAATGGTGCACATTCAAGAAATCTATTCTTAGCTTTTCTTTTGTAAAGGTTTAAGGAATGTATCATCTCAGCTAGAATCATCATAGTCGGGTTGATAGTGTATCTTAATCGATCAAAGAAATTGACCACTGCTACGTTAATAAGCCCCAAAGTTATAAGGAATACCACCAATCCATAAACAGCTAATGAAAAGATATCCCTTTTTTTTTCAGGTTAGCAATCACCCATCAAATCTCGTAACCTATGTTAGATATGCAATCATTCTGATCCATTTAAACTACATATACCCTAATTCAAGCATTAGATGGTCCAATGATACTGGCCAACCATTTTTCAGCATTAGTAGATTAGACTTCTTAAAGTACACCTAATCAAAAACTATATGCTCAATACAAAACAAGGTTGTGTACTCCTTACTTGCTAGAACAATATCTTTTTTACTAAAAGTGAAGCACCAATATCCTAAATTCTAAAATTAAGCCATAACTCAGAGCAACCCTTTATCTATCCTGACCTAAACCAATAGTGTTATATCTTTATACTTCCAAGTGAATAAATCTTTCTCAGTACTATCTCATTGCTCCCATATGGCTTGTAAATCTAACAAGTCATTCTACCTGAACTCAATATTGACTCAAACCAGAAAAGTTAAAACATATCTGGCTTTTAAAGTAGCCCCCATGTTGTTTTTGAATCTCTCATGACCAATCCTTCATTACAAAGTGCCTTTCCTTTATTAAGACCATACATTCCCCTATATTAGATGACCCTTAGCGTTGACATTGTCCCTTTTATACCAATAAATCTCGAATGTAATAATGATGCCAAAATCATGGATTAGTGCATATAATATAATTTAAATATTCTGAATGGTCCTAAAAAGTTCATTCTTGGGCTTTTAGACTTTTAAATGAAAAAACACATTTATTTTGATAATAGGGTACATACCTCATAGCTAGACTCTAAAAAAAATAGCCTTATTGATATATAGTCCTAATTTAGGGCATCAATTCCTTTTAGGATGCTTTCTCAAAACTGAGCCATCATGATGTTTCTAGAGTTACATTAGCCATCAATCTGATAGCATAATTATATGTTCAAATGTTCTTGACACTATAACATTCATAATATGAAAACCCTCAGGTATCCGTTCATCTCAGCTTAATTTTTATTTTTTAGACATGTTTTAGCCATTAACCTGATAGCCAAATGGCATGTTATAATCAAATATAAACTCGTATCGATGAGATAATAAATATCTCGAGTGATGAAGTTATCTAATTCCACTCAAGATTCAAACTCTAAAAAAATAAAATGATAGAAGGTTAATAGTGTTTCCTGATTGTATGTAAACTTTAATTTTTCTAGACTTCAGGTATGATTCACTGAGTTTGGCACCTATCGCTTATTATATGCATGTTTAAGATGACCTATAATGCACGTTGTCCCAAAATCATTCCCTTTACTAGATAAGGACAACCGAGGTACCCCGATCCTAGGCCTATCACAAGCTTAGTGGGATAAGTTCTGTCTAGTAAGTACATTACTCATGTTTATATGAATGAATCATGAAAACAAGAGCACCAAGTCCTAAAGGCTTTGGCCGACCATATGGATTGTTAATAAGATGATTGGTTAATAACCCTACATATCATAAAATTGTCAAGCCTTTAATAGTGATCCATATGAATAACTCGAAAAACCTTCACAAAGTTAGGATCATGTTTGCTGGAAGCCATAAATCTTCCTTTTGGTTGAACACCTTCGCTATTTAAAAGAACAAAAAAACATTTTTTTTTCTTTTAAACTTTAGCTGTACGACTAAAACCAAAATCAAAGAGCAAAAGCATCAAATAAGCTTTAAAGGATAGCAAAACATAACGCTTTTATAGCTAGGTTAAGTCACGCTTTTATAGCTAGGTTAAGTTAATAATTACATTTGGTTTAATTGTACTTAGACCCTTATACTAACTAAAATTTTAATTTAGCCCTTAGAAGATCAATATCTCTTTAATTTAGTCTAATCCTATTTTAATTCCATCAAATCATTTTTACATGTGTGACCTATTAGGCCCTTATTATATTGGCAGTAAATATAAATTACCTAATTAAAAATATTTATATTTATAGACCAAGATTGGTATTTAGTAATGCATCATGGCCACTTAACAAGTAGGGAGTATTAATATGGTTTCAACAAGCTTTTTAGTGCACAATATCTCACTGTAATTCAATTTTTTCATCATATAGCCTATAAAAAAAAGAGCATGGTGCAGTGTCTACTCTTAGCCCATTCCTTACTAGTCTTGTAGCCCTTACTTGTTAACTTTATAATCAATATTGCTTTGGCCAAGGTCTTTAAGTTAACACGAGCGAGGTAAATTTTGGATATGCCCCCTCAAATCATTTGGGGTGATGAATCCTCTTTGAACACTTATTCACCTTCAATATGCTTTATATCATACTGACATATGAGAGTATTTTCCATAGACACTTAGTGAAATACCAAATGGAACTCTTATAGCAAGTCATGTTCAGTGAATTTCTTACCATAGCAAGCACCGATATGATGTCCCCAGGTATCTGTATGCTTCAACTTATGAGACCAAGTGCATGCATCATATGCATAGAGGCTTACATATGCCAGTCTTTCTGTATTGTTAATGCCTTGCTTTGACAATACGATGACTAGGAATGGTTTATGAAACATGGCTTTGATTTATAAAGATCCTAAATTGTGACCCATTACAATTCCTTTGCAAGGCCAATGTGTCGCATAGGCTTTATCCTTATAAGACTTTCCATAACAATTATTTAAATGAAATCTTACAAATAAAGAAATACCTTATAAACATTTAATAAAGTATAATGTTTGAATACATGAAATCACTAGATACTTGTTCTTTACAAGTAACAACGATTGGCTTGTAAGGCTTACATTAAAATTTCCCACTAGCACTAAAGCCAATCGCCTATATGTCTCGGTCCCATAGTCTCCATGTGATGATCATGTTTCTAATAGGGCAAAACCTTAATGAATGGATTAGCTACATTATCCTTTATGAGTATTTATTCCATACAAACATCAGGTTTCTTTATGATATCTTAATGATGTGATACCAATGCAATACCTTGGATTTATGATGAGACCGTGGTTCCTTAGATTGCATTATGTCTCTATTGTTATCATAATAAAGGGGTACTGGATTAACAACGATGAACTTTTTCAATCAAATCGTCTCTTTTATTGCCATACATATGGAGATGTATTCGGCTTTAATTGTTGAATTTATGCTTGTCACCTGTTTGGAACTTTTCCAACTAACTGCAACTCCATTAAGGGTAAATACATAATCGCTTTGCGACTTGTAGTCATCCAAATATGATCAAAAGCTAGCATCGGTATAGCTCTTAACTCAGAGCTCAGCCTCTCTATAAACCAGAAATGTATCCTTAGTCTTTTGTAAGTACTTTAGGATATTTTTCACAGTAGTCCAGTGACCTTGTCCATGATTGCTTGGGTATCTACTCATGATACTTAGAGCATATGATTGTAGACACCTAATTTTGTCCAAGCCCTCTTTCCCAACGGTCTTAAAATATCTAAGATTAAGAGCTAATCAGCCAACTGATGCTAACAGATTTCCTAAGGGTGAAATGAACATTTCAAAACCTATTTACTTATGGTTAAATGACCACATGTGCATGTAACAAAATTAGTGCCATTACGAAGGTCATGAAGAGTAAATCCCGAATGAAAAAAATGAATATCAAAGTAAAATAATTAGTTTTTAACATTATACTTCTTAAATTTTGAAATTTATTTTTTCAAGTATTATCACGATCAAATTTTCCATTTTTAGGAATTTTTGTTAAATTTGGGAAGTTGACCGTCGTATATTTTTAATGATACTAATATGGTATTTATGCCAATATGCACTCTAGAGAATAAAAAATATTCAAGGAAAATTCTATATTGGTATTTTCTACCATGAGGTATCATGTCAAATTTTGGACTCAAATTTGAATTTTTCATAATATTGCGACTATTATACTCATGAAATTTTTTGGTCAAAATTGTTTTGGATTTTTAGTTTTCACCTTTATTATTTTTATAAATTGATATTATGATTAATGTGTTGGATACAATCAATTTTTGTGAAGTTTGAACATATTTTTGGATTTTTCTTGTTTATAAGATATAGTGTTTTTTACTCGGTAAAATTTTTGGGGAAGATTTTTTTGAGTTTATAATTTTTAAAATTCTTCAAACACTATTATTTAATTCATATTAAATTAGTTTTTTGTAATTCAATTTATTTTATGAATTTTGGTTTTTTTAAAAATTTTGTTGTTTTCCAAATACAGAGTTTTCTACTATGTAAATCTTCCTTTTGGAGAATTTTTTGAGTTCATAATTTTCAAAATTGTTAAATATTATTATTTAATTCGTATTAGATCAATTTTTCAAACTTTAATTTATTTTATGATTTTTGTTTTTTAAATTTTTTTGTTTTCAAGATACAAAGTTTTTTACTTGGTAAATTTTTTTAAGAGGATTTTTTTTTTGTTTATAATTTTTAAAATTTTTTAAATATTTTCATTAAATTAATATTAAATCAGTTTTTCAAAATTTAAATTATTTTATAAGTTTTATATTTTTTCTTTATCCATATAACAATTTTTCTTGATAAGTGTTTTTCTCGTAAAATTTTACAAGTTTAAAATTTTAATCATTTTTTTGAACATTAAACTTGATTTTTTTATTAGAATAAATTCAATTGAGCATATGAAATTTTATTTGAAATACATAACTTTTTATTTTTATAATTTAATCGTTCTAATTAATTTTTATAGTACAATTTTACATAATATATATAAATATCATTAAAAATTCTCTAGACTTGATGATGTCATGGATGAGATCATCACTAAAAGACAAACTTATTTAATATAAATTGAATCAAAATAAAATAAAAATAAATGAAAAAAATAGTAAGGAAGAAAAAAATGTGTACAAACATGTGGAATCCATCGCCAAGGAAATTCTTGATGCCTTGGCTGACTCTTCTTTTCTATAAATAGGGGAAGAAAATTTGCATTAAAGAACTTTAGGTTTTTAGAAAGAAAATACAAAGATAAAACATTAAAATACATGAATTTTCAAGCTTTTCTAGGATAAAATTCTTAATTTTTGTTCATTTCTTGTTTAAATCTTCCTTTTAATGAGCCAGATGAATACTTGGGCTCACAAATTTTGATTCACGTTGAAAGGCCAAGTATAATGGCTATGATTAAAAAATTAAATTGTTATTTTCTTTGAGATTATTTGTGTTTGTCGATAGGTATATTGTAATTTTCATGTAAACATGTTTGTATAATTTTTCTTAATATTTTCACATTGTTTTATATTGATTTATTCATTATTTTTTATGCTTTTATGCTTATTCATGCTTCTTAAAAATTTTAACATGTATATACATTAATATTTATGAAAATATGTGATAAAAAAACATTCTTGCTAAAAAAAATGCTGAACAAATCATGTAGGAGCTGATTCTATCTAGCTTATTTTGTAACTATGGAAATCTTAGGGACTAAATTGTAAAAATTGTAAAACTTTTTTTATGGACTTCCAAGCTTGGCAGATTGCTTGTAAACAGCTTTAAAATTGTTTCTGTGCTTAGTTTAACATATTTGAATGTGTTTTATACATTTTATACCATTTTAGGGCCATTATGTAATTTTAAAAACTTCAAAGACCAAGTTGCAAAATATGAAAAAATTACTTTGTGGCTATAGTGTTTAGTCAAATCATTTTTTGTGATTTTTGGTGTGGTTTTTATGACTTTTCATGATGAATTTTGTGTTAATTTATGATTTTCTCCTATGAAGGGATTAAATTAAAAAAAATAGAAAAGTTTTAAATTCATTAGGATGAATCATTCATTTAGAGGTATTTTGGTCATTTTGAAATATTCCTAACATTCCTTTGGTCTTTCGTAGAAAGGTAAAAATTATTAAAACTTTTCATATTCATTCTGTTTTCTGTTAGAGTATAAAATATAATTTTAAAAATTTAGGGAATTATTTGCAAAATTGCAAAATTTTTGTTTCAAAGCCATGGGTGCTTGGCCAATTTGATTTTGTGATTTTTGACATAATTTCCATGATTTTTTATGGTGTTTTTTGTGTTTAATTATGAATTTATTTTAAAAAGGGACTAAATTGCTTGCAAAGTTTAGGGATCATTTAGAAAACTTTGTATTTTAGAGTTAATGTGATATTTTTGAGATTTTAAGAATATTTCTAGCACTCCTATGTGTAGAAATTATTAAATCTTTTCATATTCTTTTAGTTTTCCATCAGGGTATGAAATATAATTTTGAAAAGTATAAGGGACTTATTAGTAACCTTTGCATTTTAGGTCAATCTTAATATTTAAATCACTCATGGAAGGCATAAATATCATTTCATATTATTTTTTTGTCTTTTAGGTTACCAAGATATTTATAGGTTGAAGGTACACTTTAGGAGTATTTTAGTAATTTTTAAGCCAAGTCTTATATGATCACTGAGATGTTTTTATGTTGAAGGTGTATAAGAGGAGTACGTTCGTTTGTTTATGATGTCGTTAAGTCCTCTAGGTTATTGGGATGCTTATAAGTTGAAGGTAAACTTAGGGATATTTTGCTAATTTTGCTTGGAATAGAATCCTTTAGGGATAAGCTTATCTTTTTATAGAGTTTTTAAGTCCTTTAGGCTTATCGGGATACTTCTATGTCGAAGGTAGACTTTAAAGACATTTTAGTAATTTACATTAGAACCAAATCCTATGTGATCACCGAGATACTATGTCAAAGGTGTACAGTAGGAATAGATTTATTTGTCTATAAAGTTATAGAATCTTTTAGACTACCAAGATACTTAGGGTGTTTCATTAATTTATTTGAGAATTAAGTCCTTTAGGGTCACGAGATACTTTTATGTTAAAAGTGTACTTTGGTGGACATCTTGGTCTTGTCAACCATATTTAAGTTCTTAGAGTTGAGTTTAGTACATTTCATCTAAACCAAGATTTAAGCTGATTATTTTATTTTATTATTAACATTATTTATAAAATTAGAATTTTTACAAATTAAAGCAATGTCTCTGATGTTAAAATAGTATGTGGAATTTCTCTCGGAATATGAAAGGGATTCTACAGATTATTTTAATAATGAGATATCCTTCTCAAAGTGAAAATCAAGATTTTTTTAATTTTCATAAAAATAAAACCTTTTGTACTCCTCCAATTCCCTAGTGGGGCACAAAAGATAATTCGATTTCTTAAAACCTTTCATATTTCACTGGCTCTTTAGTGGGGTATGGCAGAGAATAATAAAAACTCTCATGTTCTTATGGTTTTTCAAAAGGGTGCAAAAGATATTTTGATTTTTAGAAATATTAAAAACTTGACTTTCTCATCTAGAATAATAAACTTGCTTCATAAAATTTTATTTCTAAATATGGGAATTATAATTCAATATCAAATATTGAAATTGAATAAAAATCAAAATTTAAGTTAACTAGGATTAGTAAAGTATCGATTGCCAATCATTAAGAGAAGGTTGATCTTTACTTGTAATTGTAATTGACTGCCAAACCCTTTTATGCAATCTTTAGTATTTTCATAGATCTTAAAGTTTTTTTATGGGTTTCGTAACCTTAGATATATAATCTTTGATAGGTGACCAATCTCACCTAGCCCAAAATAAACTGGTGGCAGCTCTAAAAAAATGGTCATTTCATAATAACTATTTAGGGTTAAGTAAAGTGAGCGATTGATCTTGACAGCTCAGTCCCTAGACACGAAAAAAGAATGATAAGAAAACTAATAATGATATGGCCCCTGAAATAAAAGAAAAATAATGGTATATAGATATATTTAGAAATAAGGGGTACATCCACCATTTTAAGTCGAGCTGGTTAGGGTTTGTATCCAAGCCATGTTGCAACAGTGATACATATGGTCTTGTACATAACATGACCTACATGATGGATCCCATAATCGAAGCATATGGAATCCAATCCATCCTTGTCCTTTCATCCAATGCCTTATGAACATATCTCTTTAGAGTAGTGTATACCATGTGCCATAGGCAAGTATCCTCTCTTGGAGTTTTTCATCTTAAACCTTTTAAGGATCTTGTCTATGTACAAGAATTGGGATAAGCCAAGCATTTGTTTTGATCTATCTTTATAGATCTTAATTCCTAGAATGAATGCAACATCTCTTAAATCTTTCATGGAGAGCTGTCTGGACAGCTAGACCATAGTGGCCTGTATCATAAATATGCCATTTCCTATAAGTAGTATGTCATCAACATATAGCACTAGGAAAACAATGGCCTGATGGGCTTACCTTCTTATAAACACAAGGATCATCAGGATTTTTCGTGAAATAAAATTCTTAATTACTTCATCAAATCTGATGTTCTAATTCTGTGAAGCTTCTTCAGTTCATAAATAGACTTTTGAAGCCTACATAATTGATTTGGATTTAACTTGGATGTAAATCCATCAAGTTGTGTCATATACATTTCCTCTTGCAAATCCTATTAAAGAATGCAGTTTTCACATCCATTTATCATATCTCGTAATCATAGTATCCAGTAATAGCAAGCATAATTTAAATGGATTTTACATGGCAACTGGTGAAAAAGTTTCCTCATAATCAATGCCTTCAACTTGATTATAACCTTTTGCCATTAGTTTAGCCTTATACATTTACATGTTGCCATCTACATCAGTCTTTCTCTTGAAGACCCATTTGCATGCTATGGGTTTGATCCCTTCAAGTGGGTTGACCAAAGTCCATATATGATTAACTTCAATGGCATCCATCTTGAATTTTATGGCATCATGCCATTTCTTAGAACTAATGTCAGACATTGCTTCCTCATAAGTGGTAGGTTCAAGATTATTAGTCAAGTCATTTTTGTCCATGAGAAATCCATATCTCTTAAGAGCTTGCCAGATCCTACTAGATTGTCAGAGTTTTTATGTTTCTTGAGTTTTTTGTGGAACATCTAATCCTTCATCCCTTAAGTCTGATTCTATTAGAATGTCTATTTATGGCTCCTAAATATTTTCAAGATTAATTTTACTCCCATAAAACTCTTCTAGTAAAAACTCTTTTGCCAAAAAGATGGCATGTTTTGAAACAACTACCTTTTGATCAATTGGATTGTGAAAGTAATATCCATAAGCTTTCTTAGGAGACCCTACAAATTTATGTCTATTTAACCTAGCTTTAACTTGCCAAATGCTATTTATTTTACATAAATAGGACACCTTAAAATCGCGAAATAAGATAAAATTGGTCTTGTACCATACCATATCTCATATGGTGTCTTATCCACATATTTGGTTGGAATCCTATTAAGAAGATAGGTGTCAGTTTTTTAAAGCATATTCTTAAAAGGATATTAAAAAGTCTACCTTAGATATCATGGAATGAACCATGTCCAACAAAGTTTAGTTTCTCCTTTCAAACACTTCATTATGTTATGGAGTTTTGGGTGGAGTCCATTGTGATGGAATACAATTTTCTAGTAGATGACCCAAGAATTCTTAGCTTAAGTATTTTCCTCTTCTATGGGATCTAAGAGTAAGAATTCTCTTTGCAGTTTGTTTCTCTACTATAGCCCTAAGCACTTTGAAATTTTAAAAAGCTTTGGACTTGTATCCATACTTTGTGCAATCATCGATAACGGTAATGAACTAAGAATACCCATTTTTAGCCATTGTGTTCATTGGTCTATATACATTTAAGTGTACTAGGCCTAACAGATCACTAACCTTTTCAACTTTTCTAATGAAAGGAGCCTTAGTCATCTTGCCAAGGAGACAACACTTACATGTCCCATATGATTCATAATCAAATGGGTCAAATAACAATGTTTGCGTAATTTGGCTACTCGATTCTTATTAACATGTCTAAACTTACAGTGCCAGATATAGGTCTTTGATGATCATTTTTCTTTGTTTTCTTTACATTTATATTAAGTAAAAGCATATTTGGATCGAGCATAAATAGCCCATTCTTTAATAAGGCTGATCCATAGACCATGTTATTTAGAATGATAGTACAACTTTTACCTTTCATTTTAAACTTGAAACCATTATTATTTGTTAGGTTTGATACTGAAATGTTATTCCTAGACAATGTAGGAACATGAAGACATTCCTTTAGTTCCAAGGTCATGCATAAAGGGAATGATAGCTCTTTTGCCTATTCGTAGAACTACCTCATTAGAGCCCAATTCTCTATTATTCTTCAACAAACTTATGTTGTTATATAAGTGTGATCATAACCATAATCAAAATCTAGGTCATCAAATCAATAGCAGAGTAATTTAACTTAATCGTGTGAAAGTTAGCTACCTTCCTTCTGTTGAGAACATTTCTTAATCTTACATGCCAATCCTAACACTTTAGGCTTATGGCATCAAATATGCCTAGCAATACATTTAATATAGTTAATGTTATCAACAACCTATTATGAAAATGAGTATTAATTAGATATTCATGTTTTGAATCAACAAGGATGAGGTATTAAATCTTTATTGATCTTCCCACTAATTTTTCAAGATAATAGCCCTTACTATTATTTGAAAATCTCTTCAAGGTATTTCTAATGGGTTGAAATCCCTTTTAACATGTTTTGACCTTAAGTCAGCTCAACAAATCTCAACATGCCTAATTGGGCAGCCAGTTAGCTAGCAATTCCTTGCCTAAATGTATCAAATACATTTCTCCTAACCTTTGCCTTTAAAACCATGCGGTCAAGTTGTATGCACTAAAATAACATAGTGTTGTTGAGTAAGAGCCATTATTCATTAACTGAAGTAGTTCAGACAACTGAGACCTTGAGTCAGCTCAACAAATCTCAATAGTCAAAGCTCGAGTATCTTGTTGTGAACAATGGAAGGCATCCTTATCGTCCATAGCATGTAAATCAATATATACGAGGGATTTTATTTGTTTATTTAATTAAGGTCTCATCTTTATTAGCATGCATCGTAGTTAAATTATTGCATAAAATAAATATAGTATCATGGATACTACTTAGATGATTATGGCCTTTAGTAATGTAATTTCTTCAAGCCACCAAAAGAAATTACTAGGTCAACTCCTCGATAATTACATACAAGATCATCACAAGTCTTCTTGCAATCTCTTGAGCTTCATGGTGCCTTGCATGGATCTCCTTTTTTGGGTTACAAAATTATTCCTAACTTATCCTAATTTTATACTTAATGTAATCTAATTACATTTGAAATAAAGAAACTTCGAGTTACGTTTAAGGGAAATAAGGTGAGGAAAGAATTTTACAACCCTGAAAAAGGAGAGCTAAGGTAGGATATGCAAACATTATTTAATCAAATTTATACCATGAAAAAAAATCAACCATTCACAATCACATTAGGTCTAAGCCCATAATCATCTCGTACATTCACAATCAATATTATGAACATACAAAAATGTTTTTAATCTTTAGTTACCACTTTTGACGTTATTCTTGATCCTTTATTTAATTTAATTCAGAAAAATATTTTTCCTACTTCATTAACATTTATTCTAATCAAATTAGAATAAATCCTAATCCAATAAAGATTAATCATTTAAATTAAATAATTTCCAATTAAACAATTTAATTGAAAATAAAACGTATTCTTTTATCATCCAATTATGGATTTTATATTTAAGTTAATTAAGAAAACTATTTTTCTTTCATGATTAACATTTATTCTAATCATATTAGAATAAATCCTAATCCAATTAGTATTAATCAATTAAATTAAATATTGTCCAATTAAATAATTCAATTGAAAGAAATACATGTTAATTTTATTATTCAATTGTTTTCTAAATTATTTAAGAATTAACTAGTTGAATAATTATTTATTTAGTGGTTAAAAGGTATTCTATTAGCGCCAAAATATTAGCTTCGCAAGCTAGTATTACGCCACATATATTTCTGGCCCAAGGACTCTATTACCGCATAAAATACCTCTCGAATTGGTGCGAGATTGCCACAATTGCAATCCACTAAATCGTACCAGCTGTTAAATGCATGGGGCACAACGTGAAGCAAAGCTGCCACCTGCAACAATTGCAGCTTGCTGCTGGAACGGTGCTTAAATTAAGCAGCTTCCAGCTGCCGAAACAAGGCTCCCCAAAGCACCAAAGCTGCTGCTGCTGTTGGCAACACATAGAAGTGCGACGTGCCCAGCAAATTTAGTTATAAACCGCTGCTAGCAGCAACTTGAGTTAATTTGTTTTAGCTGGCACAGCTGGCAACACAACCAGCCATCACATCGGTGCTATATGTGGCATAGAAACCTTCAAGCTGCTCGATGAATTTGTGAAATAATTGCGGACGCTTCAACGGACGATCTTTTTAAATATCAAGAACAATTCATGATGTTATTAAAACCTAAAAATCAACCAAAAGCCGGCAGCCATAAGATGCAGAAAAATTAAAATTTTTTAGCATCCATAAATCACGAAAATCAGGACAATTTAGCACGAACAATTCTATATTGATGCTAACCTGTTGTATTAACAATTAATTAGTTAAAATAAATTTTCAAATTAACTAACTACAACAAATTAACATGAATTAATATGCTAAAATAATTGAAATTAAATTAAAACAAAGTTTATAAAATTTTAACTATTTAATCAGATTAAGGAAAATCCTAAAATCAAACAATTTAAAAAAATGATAACAATTGAAACACCTGATTGATTAAAACAACACAAGCAAGGCTCTAATACCACTTAGTGGAATTCGGGTCATACTCAAACAAATAAAAACAATAAACTTAATAACTATTATTAAATTACATAGCCAAAAATTAAATTAAAACAATAGCGAGTTTTATCAAAGGATTTACTTGCGCATCTTTAACCGATCTTAAAAATTCAAGAAAATGAAATAAAAAATCATACCTCATATTGAGATTGTCAAGATCTCCAATTAAATTCAATCTCCACTTATTCATGTACATCAAATGAAATTGTCGCAAACTAAAACCATCCAGTTATCCAACCCCTAACGGTGACCTATACGGATGACTCAAAAAACCTTGACAAGATTAAAATCGTCTTTGCCGATAGCCGTAGTACCAACTTAGATTTCATAAACTTTCCCTTTGATTGAACACCTTGGCTGTCTAAAAAAACAAAAGAAAACGCTTCTTTCTTCCTTCTAAACTTTAGCCGTGCGGCTAAAACCAAAATCAAATAGCAAAGGCATCAAATCCGATTTAAAGGACGGCAAAACATAACGCTTTTATAGTTAGGTTTAGTGCATAATTAAATTTGGTTTAATTAGACCCTTAGACTAATTAAACATTTCAATTTAGTCCCTGAAAGATCAATATCTCTTTTTATTTAGTCCAATCTCATTTTAATTCCATAAAATCACCTTTACATGTGTGACCCATTAGGCCCCCATCATATTTTCAATAAATATAAATTATCCGAGTTAAGAATATTTATATGTATAGATTAGGATTGGCATCTAAAAATGCACCATGGCCACCAAACATTCAGTGAGTGTCAATATGGTTTTGGCAAGCCCTTCAATGTATAGTATCTCATTATAATTCAATCCTTGTATTGTATATCTTAGAAAAAACAAGAGCATGGTGCATTGTCTACTCCTAACCTATTCCATATTAGTTCTATAGCCCTTACGTGTTAACTCCAAAATCAGTATTGTCTTAGCTAAGGTCTTTGAGTTAACACGGCTAGGTGTAGACACCTAATTTCATACAGATCCTCTTTTTCTTTTTTTGATAATCTTGAATATCCAAGATTGAGAACTTAAAGGCAACCCTCATTGTGAATGATCTTTTTCAGATGAATTAGAGTTTCTCAAAACCTTTTTATTTATAGTTAAATGGTTGCAAGTTCACGTGACAAAAAAAATCACAGTTTGATCTCGAATTTTGGATATACAGAAACAAATATTTAAGAGAAAGATCATTTTTTATGGTTTCTTGTCAAAATTTTGAAAATTTGTTTTTGCAAATGATATCGCGATCAAATTTCTCATTTTTAGAAATTTTTAGAGAATTTTTCATTAAACTTGGAAAGTTGACCATCGTATAATTGTATCGATACCTGATGGTATTTATGCCAACATGTACTCCAAAAAATCAGAAACATTCAAGGAAAAACCCATAGTGGAATTTTATACCATAGGAAGTCAGGTTATCCATTTTCGTATCTAATTTTGAATTTTTTATAGTATTGCGAGTTTTATACTCGTAAAATTTTTCTTGATAAAATTATTTTAAATTCTAGATTCTCATCTGTACCATTTTATAAATTAATATCTACGATGATATATCTTATTTAATTCATTTTATATAAGTTTTAATGCATTCTTTGAAATTTTCTCGATTTTAAAATACGAGCTTTTCTTTATCTGTAAAATTTTATGGTGGAATTTTCTCAAGAATTAAACTTCAAAATTCTCTAAAATTTTGAATTTAATTACTGTTAAATTAATTTTTTCAAAATTCATTTTATTTTATAAGCTTTACATTTTCTTCTTATTTCCAAAATACGAAGTTTTCTACTTCGTAAATTTTTTTGAAAAGATTTTTTGTAGTTTTTCATTTTTTAAATTCTTTAAATATTATTATTTAATTTGTATTAAATTAGTTTAGAAAAATTCATTTTATTTTATCAATTTTACATTTTTCTTTTAAAATTCTCATGTTTCCAAAATACAAAGTTTTCTACTCTGTAAATTTTTTTTCTTTTTTCTGCGAGAGCAATTTTTTCAGTTTATAATTTTTAAAATTATTCAAATATTATTATTTAATTCATATTAAATTAGTTTAGGAAAATTCCTTTTCTTTTTTCAGTTTTGAATTTTTCTTTTAAAATTCTTCTGTTTTCAAAATGCAAAGCTTTTTTCTCCATAATTTTTTGGAAAAATTTTTCTTACTTTATAATTTTAAGATTTTTGAAAATTTTTTTTTAATCCATATTAAATTAGTTTTGAAAAATTTAATTTATTTTGTGAGTTTTAAAGTTTTTTCTGTTACCAAGATACGGGTTTTATACTTCGTAAATTTTTTTCTCTAAGATTTTTCTAAGTTTCTAATTTTTTAATTTCTTTAAATATTATTATTTAATTCATATTGAATCAGTTTTGGAGAATTGAATTTACTTAATGAGTTTTAAAATTTTTCCTGCTACTGAGATACGGATTTTTTTACTCTGTAAATTTCTTCGGTAGGATTTTTTTAAGTTTATAATTTTTAAAATTCTTCAAATATTGCTGCTTAGTTCACATTAAATCAATTTTTCAAAATTCAATTTATTTTATGAATTTTTCATTTTTCTAAATGTAACAATCTTTCTTGGTAAATGTTTTTTTCTCGTAAAATTTTGTAACTTTGCTATTTCAATGTTTTCCTCGTACATAAAAAATTTGTTTTTATTATTAAATTGATTATATAAAATTTTATTTTAAAAACATAATTTTTAATTTTACAATTTAGTTCTTATAATTAATTTTTACGGTATAATTTTACATATTATATACGAATGTCACTCAAAATATCTATAGAAATCAATGATATCATGCATGACATCACAAGGAGACAAGAGTTATAAATTTAAATCCAATTAATTTGTCAAAAATCAAATCATATCCCAAATAAATCAAATAAAAATAAAAAATAAAATCAAGAAATTATGACATGTAATAAATGAAATAAAGTTCCTAGAGATTTGAGATGGAACCTCACAGCAAGAAGAAGAAAAAAAGACCATTCTTGCCATCCCCCCCGTTGAAAAAAACATAGACAAAAATTCTCTCAAACAAAAAGCTTTCCATATTCAAATTCAACCATTTTTCATAAAAATTTTCAAGAAATTTTAAGTTTAAAAGCATTTCAAGGTAATTTCATCTAGAAATTTTGTAATTTTTGCTTATATCCATCATTTTTCTTCTTTAATATGAGTCAAAATCATGTTAAGCTCATGGATTTTATCCATGTTGCAAGGCTAACATGTTGGTAATGATCTATTTCCTATATATTAGCAGACATATTTAATTTTTTTTTAAAGTTTGATTTTTTTAAATGTTATTTTTTTTGCTGAGATATTAATTTTGTTGAATGTATATGTTTATGGTTATATTGTTATCCTTAATATTTTCATGTTAATATGTAGATCTACATATTTATATATTCAATTTTTTGTCATTTTATTTTTGTATTTAAACTTGTTGATATTTATTCATGTTTATTTTCATGATTTTGTGTTACAAAATATTGATGCATATTTATTTCTTACCTTGGTCGAATTTTATATGAATTGGTAATGATGATTTTATGCTTATTGTTGTCTTGATTTCATGCTTTTTTAGCCTATTTTGTAAATATTAGAAATTTTTGGGATTAAATCATAAAATACGTAAACTTTTTTTATGGCATTTTTAGTTTGGGTGAGAGCTTCATAGGCTGCTAGAAAATTGATTTTGTGTGTTTTGGAACATGTTTTTAGGTGATTTTAACATTTTAGTGGCCATTTTGCAAATTTAGAAAATGTAAGGGCTAAATTGCAAAATATGCAAAAATCATGTTTTATGGCCAAAAGTGCTTGGCCAAACCTTTGTGTAGAATTTTTTCATGATTTTTGGGTTAATCCTTGGCTAGTTTGATGATTTTTTCTTTTTGATGCTTTTTCATGTAAGGGTCAAAATGCAATTTTGTAAAGTTTAGGGGCTAGTTTACAAAAATATAAAATTTTTATTTATGGTCAAAGGTGTTTACTCAAACCTTTATAGGAATGTTTTCCATGATTTACACGCTAATTTTTTCATGATTAATCATATTTTGTGATGATTTATTATGTTTTTTATGTAAGGGTCAAAATGTAATTTTACAAAGTTTAGAGGTTATTTTGTAAATTGTAGAGGAAAAAATTTTATGCCAAGGTGTTTGGCCAAATGCTTATTGTTACATTGGCTATATTTTCATCCATAATTTCATGTGATTTTTATAATTTTTAGGTTATTTTATTATGTAGGAACTAAAATGATATTTAGAAAACTGTAGGGGCTAAATTGCAACATTTGGTATTTTGGGGGCAAATTAGTTATTTTACCAGTTTTAAAGATTCCCATTATTTCTATGGCCTTCCGTAGGGATATAGAAATTTTCAAAACTTTTCATATTTGTTCGGTCTTTCAAAGGATACGAAATGTAGTTTTTAAAAATTTAAGGGCTTGCCAATTTTGCATTTTAAGTCAAACTTAAACTTTTAGCTTTTCCATTTAGGCTAAATTCATCTGCTTTTCATCATTTTAGGTCGTTTTAAGGTCCATTAGGATTATCAGGATACTTTCATGTCGAGCATATATCTTAGAGGCATTTTGGTAATTTTACTAATTGGGATGCTTTTTACGCCAAAGGTGAATATTTTAGGATTGGTTTAGCCTTCTAAGGTCATTTTAAGGTCATTAGGGTTATCGGGATACTTTCGTGTCGAAGGTATACCCTAGAGGCATTTTGGTAATTTTGCTCTTTAAAACTCTTTTATGCAAAAGGTAAAATTTAGGATTGGATTAGTTTTCCAAAGCCATTTCATGTCCTTTAGGGTTACTAGGATACTTTCACGTCGAGGGTATACTTTAGGGGTATTTTGGTAATTTTGCTAGAATCAAGTCCTAGGGAGTCATTAGGATGCTTTTATGCTAAAGATGTGCATTTAGGATAGGTCCAACCTTCCACAATCATTTTCATGTCCTTTAGGATTACCAGAATACTTTCACATCAAAGGTATACCTTAATGGCATTCTGATAATTTCCCTAGAATCAAGTCTTAGGTAGTCATCGGGGTGCTTTTTATGCTAAAAAAGCTCATTAGGATAGGTTCAACCTTCCATAATCATTTTCATGTCATTTAGGGTTATCGAGATACTTTCATGTCGAAGGTATACCCTAATGGCATTTTGGTAATGTTACGTTGAAAACAAGTCTTATGTGATTACTAAGATACTTTCATGTCGAAAGTACACATTAAGAGTAGGTTCATCATATCAGGTCATTTCTAGGTCATAAAGTTTGTATTTTTAATAATAAAATTATTTTTGTAAATAAGGCTCCTAATTGAATTAATAGGTAGGATTCCTATCAGAATATATGAGAAATTTTACGGATTATTTTGATAGCGATATACCCTTTTCAAATAAGAAGTCAAGATTTTTCAATTTTTAAAAAAAAACCTTTTTTATTTTGCATGGTTCTCCAGTAGGATACGATAGAGAATTCGTGTCCACTTGGTTCCTTAGAAGGGTACAAATAATTTTATGAGTTCAAAATGTAATAAAACTCGACTTTCCTCGAAATAATAAATTTGTTTAATAAAAATATTACGAGAATGATAATTAAATATCGAATATTGAAATCGAATAAAAATTAAATTTATTTTAACATATGATTAATGAGGTACCGATTACCGAGCATCACGAGAAGGTTGATCCTTACTTGTGATTGTAACCGACTCCCCCACCCTTTTACGCAATTTCTGGTATGAGCACAGACCTTGGAGTTTGCTTTTAAGGGTTTTATAACCCTCGAAAATATAAACTCCGACAGGTGTCTAATCATACCTGGCTAAAATAAGATTGGTGGTGACTCCAAAATAAATGGTCATTTCGTAATGATTATTTAAAGAAGTCGAGTGAGCAGTTCATCTTCAGTCCCTAATTATGAAAGATAATATAAAAAGAAATAATTATATATATTGATAGTTATATAGAAACAATAGATACATTTGCCATTTTAAATCGGGCTAGTCAGGATTCGTATGAGGGCCACGTTGCGACACTAGGTACATTTGAGATATGCCCTCAAATCACTTTGGGTGATGAGTCTTATCTAGAAAACTCATTCATCTTTAGTATGCTTCGTATCATGCCTAAAACTACCCTTGTTTTGGCATCCATCGATTGTGGACCCATTCATGATAATCTCCAAGTATGATAATTCATATATAAGATGATCTGGTGTCACAAGTTTAAGGATTACTTACACAACTTGCACATAAGAGTATTTTTTATAAAAGCTTAAGTGAAATACAAAATGGAACTCTTATAGCAGATCTTGTTTAGTGAATTTGTTATATAACAAGCACCTATATGATTTCTCTATGTGTCTCTATACTTTAACTTATTAGACCAAGTGCATGCATCATATGCATGGAGGCTTACATATGGCAATCTTTGTGCATTGTTAATGCCTTGACTTGACAATAAAATGAACAATAATGGTTTAAGAAATGTGGCTTTGATACATAAGGATCCTATAATTGTAACCCATTACAAGTCCTTTGAAAGGCTAATGTGTTTCATAGGCTTTATCTTCATATGACTTCTCATAATAATTATTCAAATGGAATCTCACGGATAAAGAAACACCTCATAAACATTTAATAAAATATAATGTTTGAATACATGAAATCACTAAATACTAGCTCCTTACAAGCAACAATGATTCTCTTGCTTGGCTTACACTAGCACATAGTTAGCTTACATGACAATATCATAATAATTAATCAATCGATCTAACAATCAAAATGATAAATATTGAGGGCATTATAATTGAACACCAACTGAAATCGAGAAAAATCAAAACTCATATAGTGCACGACTAGCATGAAGCTTGACTATCAAATGTCCTTGGTGGAGTCGCCAACACTTCGAATCATCGTAAAGCTCTAGACAGTCAAAAGAATGGCTCGTCTAAACCTCTCGTATGAAATATGAGAGTGACTGGGTTAAGGAGTCACCTCCGATCTATTTTGGCTATAGGTGTGATTGGTCACCTATTAAACTATTCGCTAAAGAGTAACGAAACTCTAAAGGAATGATTTTGTGATCTGCAATACTATAAATCTATAAAGTTGGGCTTGGTAGTTGATTACACGTAAAGTAAAGACTTGATCCACCTTATGATGCCCAATACTTGGTATTAACTAGTCATACATATCTGATCTTGTTTTTCATTTATTTAATCATATGTGTTTAATCATAATGCCTTTTTATTCATCAAAATCAAACAACTATCAATGAAAAATATATCCTAAAACTCTTACTGAGACTACCTTGAATTTATAAATGATTCAGAGCAAAAATCATTTATAAAAGGGAAATTCCATAAAAACATTTGGCTCTACAAATATTCACTAATTGTCTTTATTTTTTTTTGCTTTTTATCAATTTTGACTTTATTTAGAAGAAATCATAAAAATAGCATATTTGGACTATATTAAAAAAATCATAATTTTGAAAACAATATTAAAAATCAACTTTATTGATTTAGCTTGGAAACTTCGATGTGAGCCATTAAGGACCTTTATAGGACACACTTGACCTATTGACTCGCGAAAGATGACTCCTACAATCAATTTTGAGGCATTCGAATGCCTAAGAACAGTAGGCACCAAACTTAAAGAAAATCAAAAAAGGGATAAATTTAACCTTTCTAGCTCTCTAAATTTTTTCTGGATTATTCCTATCATATAAAACCACAAAATCAAATTCTATGAATGCTGACTCATATATTTCAAACTAAAAATATTCAAAACAATAGCAAAAATCATGTTAGTTGTCACACAAATTTTTTAATTGAACATTACTGTAGCACATCTGACCAACCTGCTTTTTGAAATTCTTCTCGATTTGCCCAAAATATCCACTAAATGAGCCATACATGATTGGAAAGCTTATTAATTATAGTTTTATCTAAAAAATTAAACAAACCCACAAATATGATTATCCTCATCAAAAACAATTTGAAATACTGATCAGGCATTGAAACAGAGCCCTGCAAATGGATTAGGTTTTGGGATTTTACTATACTCGTCCAATCACAAAATCAAACATTTCAATAGCCTATCACACAACCCAATCAATGAGGATTAAAGAAAAATTACCAATAAAAATTCCTAAGGTCTATAACCTAATAAAAATATATCTTTTTTTATAGGACTATCATCTAAACAACAATAGTAGTTTTGATGCAAATTATGATCATAAAGCCTTTTGTCATATTTTTAGAAGACGTTCGAATGTCCGGCAATGAGACCAAATAGACTCTATAAATGTCACAAATGAGGAATCAACAAAGACTTCTATATGCCAAGGTCTATAACTATGTTTCTCAACATTGGCCATATGCTTCAGAGTCATGCAAATATCTTTGCTGTTATTCACTGTTATTTACTCCTAGCAAGTGAATGGCACACCAATGCCACTCACTTGTGTGTTGAAGCCAGCATCTAAGTGACACCAAACAATACATTTAGGTTCACTTAAACATTACCTAATGACTTACACTAATGCTCACTAAGTTTTAAACTTAACCAAGCATATTTAAACCCTTAAAATATTTGTATTTGCTCTGAATCAACTTTAATTCAAGCTATATTTTAATATCCCCAAGTTACTCATTAAAGAGCTTATTAAACGAAACCAAACCTTAATTCACCTATTAATTAAGTGAACCAAAGCTTGCCCTTAGGGAATTTTTTAAGAAAAACAAGGTTTACACAATTTAAACATCCTAATATACATTTTATCAAACACAAAATACTAGCATATTTCTCTAACAATTAATCATCAACAAAACCTATTCTAACAGCATGGCTGAATCTTCATACTCATCTAATCATCAATTTCTCATCAAATACTCATCACAATTAAGCATAAGAAAATAACCTTGGATTCAATTCAATCAACATGCTTAATAATCAAATCATGCTTTTCACCATTTAAGCTCTACAATTGAGCAAGCAAGCTTCTAAATTCATTCAATTAAGCATAAATTTCAGCTTACCTAAGTTCAACTTAATTAATTCATCTAAGTTTCATCAATTAAGCATCAATTATGCAATGCCCACTTAATCACAGTAAAAATCGACCATGGCTAAACCTATAAGAAGCTACTTTAGCTTGTTTCAATGGTTCACTTAGTTCTAGAACCTAGAATTTCATCATTTTACACTAAATTAAAAGTTTTAATAAACTAGGTTTTAGTTAAAATCAACTTAAATTGGCTTAAATTAACAAGATCATGCAAAATATAATCAACTAAGCTTAAGAACCTCCTAAACTAAGCTAGCTGAACTAGGTTTCTTCATTTTCTCATGCTTGAACAACTTAGAAAGCTAAAAGATTCTAGATTTTGACATTTAAACTCCAAAATTTCAACTCAAATCATTTAATCCTAGCTCAATTGAACTTAAAGCATCAAATTCCTAAAAATCTAGGTTGGCAAAAACCTAGATCTAGAGGTTTCATCTCGTTTAAACCTAGATCAAGCCTATTAAACAAGATTTCATTGGCCAAAACACAATGAATTTGTGAGAAATTATATTTCTAAATGGCCGAACTAGGCTTCTTCATTTTTTCATGCTTGAACAACTTAGTAAGCTAAAAGTTTCTAGATTTCAACATTTAAACTCCAAAATTTCAACTCAAATCATTCAATCCTAGCTCAATTGAACTTAAAGCATCAAATTTTCGAAAAACTAGGTTGATGAAAACCTAGATCTAGAGGTTTCATCTTGTTTAAACCTAGATCAAGCTTATTAAACAAGATTTCATTGGCCAATATACAATGAATTTCTGAGAAATTATATTTCTAAATTCATAAGGTGAATCGAAAGCTACAAGAAGTAATATGGATTGATATATGAGTAGACACTGCACTATACCTATAGTCTTTCTAGGATATCTGGTAAAAGGACTAAAGTACACTAAGTGACTGGGTACTAAAATGTTTCTTAAAAAGGTCTTATTGACTTTTCTTGCATGCTGGGTGCGCATGATAGCTTGCTAAAAGCAATCTCGGCCTATAAATGTAAACACACTTAATTGAGTAATTATATTTATTGTCATTATTATGGTAGCCTAATGGGACACACACAGTAAGATGATCTATTAGATTAAAATTAGGATTTAATAAAGTATAACTTAATTAAAAAAAAGGTATAAGAAAAAGGACTTAATTGAATAAGTTTAATTAAGAATAATTTAAGACATAAATTAGATTTATGAAATCTAATTAGAGATATCTTACTATGGCAGTAAAGATTAGAATGTCTTATTAAAATAATGTCTATTAATATATATGGTTTTAGAGACATGATTAAATAAAGCCAAATAATCATATTTAGTAAATTAAATAATTATCTAATTAATTATTTACATGAAGTAAAAAATTGTTTTACTTAATTTAAGTATGAATTAAATTATCTAACATATAAATTTAGGATTAGGCCAAAAGCCCTAATTATCAAGTCAAGAGAGTTTAATTGTGAACTACTTCAAGTTAGGCTTGTTAATGGCCTTGGCGCCTGGAATAGCTATCTTTGGTGTGCTTTGGGTTAAAATATTAATAAGTTAATGTTAAGGCCCAATCTTAGACAACTTTTGGACCAAAGAAAATATCATAGTAATGAACCCATGGTGCGCTTATGGAAGGAGCGGCACGTCTAGAGTTACTAGTCTCTATCAGATCTTTGTTTTAAATTATAGTTTGGTTGTATGTCTCTTCCTAAGATCCTAAGAAAATTTAGGTGTTTCTTTGTTTAATTCCAATGCATATGTTTATTTTTTATTAAATTTTTATGTATACGTTGATATGCATAAGCCTAAGATTTTTTTTTAAAACATACCAAGTCTATTATGTGCAAATTTATAAAAGAAGACATCACTTACAAATATAGGCTTTCTAAACAAATCATTACAGATAATGTGAACAACTTGAAAAACAAGATGATATAATCAATTTATTCTCAATTCAAAATTTAGCATCGTAATTCAGTGTTATACTATCCAAAAATGAATAGTGTAGTCAAAGTAGCCAACAAAAACATTAAAAATAGTCAAGAAAATGGCTAACGCATACAAAAACTGGCATGAAAAGTTACCTTTCATGCTACGTGCCTTTCGCACAATAATTCAAACTTCTATAAGTGCTATGCCTTTTTCTCTAACCTATAGCATGAAGATTGTTCTATATATCAAAGTTGAGATCCCTTCATCTAGGATCTTAATGGAATCGTAGCTCAAAGAAGCCATACGGGTCAGGGACCGATATGAACAAACTTATCTCATTAACAAGAAAAGAGTGAAAGCTGTATATCAAGGGAGAATATACTGAAAACATATGATGAGACCCTATAACGAAAAAGTCTATCCTTGTCAGTTTTAAAAAGGTCACTTAGTGTCTAAACAAATCCTTCCAATCCATAAGGACACTTAAGAAAAATAGACCTTAAACTGGGAAGGGCCATATGTAAAGAAACGCATATTTTTTGAATGAACCCTAAACATAACTGAGATAGATGATAGTGACTTACCTAACCCCTATTAACTTAGATTCTATCAAAAAGTGATATGCTTGAAAAGGATTTTAGGGTGAAAGCCCATGAAGGTCTCCTATAGTCTTTAAAAGAACTTCAAATAAAAACCTAAAAATACCTCAAAAAAAAAAAACCTGCTTAAGTTGAAAACCCATAAGGGCGACTTAAGTGACTAAAGCTTACCTTGCCCAAACCTAACCTAATCCAGGATATTACCAGCATAAACCAACACTAACTTGATATACCCACCATACCATGACCAAAACATCAAATCATAACCGACTTACTACTCCTACCTTACCCTAACTTACCAAACACCATTTTAACCTAAACCTAGAAAGAAAAAGCAATGTCTATCTAAGCCTAGGCAATCATCACATCATGGGGTACTCCAAAGAGTTTTCTCAAAGGTCAGCCAATACTACAAAGATCAATTGATCAAGAAAGGTCTCCAAAAGTGCTTAGCAGAAGATTTATGTCTTTAATAGTAAGGGCACCAGTTGCCTAAAAAATTAATCTTTAACTCTCTTTGTATATCTCAAAATTTTAATAAGTTGTATGCTTATCCTTTTGAATGAAATACAATTGCTTGTTTTTTTCTCTTAATTCCCTTTTTATCATACTTGCATTCTATGTTGCATCATGTTTACCATTTAGTTGATAATACTTGATAAATGTGCAAATATGATAACAAAATTTCCTAATATTACTTTGAAGAAGATAAAAATTTTAGAAGACCATATATTCTTGTCTAAAGATCAAGAATGAACCTTGGAAACATAGTCAGTCTTAAACTTATGTCTTCCTATTCCAAAAAATGTGCTCAAAACTTTTTCTTTAGCAAACCTTAGTTAAAATGTAAGAGACCAAGGTCTACTTTCATCCCTTGTCATCATCACTAAAAAACCCTGATCAGTCTACTAAACTATCTAGAAAACAACCTTTAGAGTAAAACTAAAAAAATGAGTCCATCGAGTTCATCTACAAACTTGATCAACAAAAGAATCCCAAACATGAGTCAATCTAGCTTAGGGACTTTCCTTCACAATTATGGGCCATCCATGCTCTTTGAAGACACTTTAACCATTTAGAGCCTTTGGACATCCAGTGCAAGATTGGTAGACCATAGGATAAAAAGACACTGATGGAACTCTTGGATGAGCAAGCAGCTCAAAATAGCATGGCCAATCATCGAATTACGCTTTTAAATCATCACATTGCATCATTTAAGCTTGCATTTACATCCTTATGTCTCATTCATGAAATAAATGACCTGGTTTAGCAAAGAACCCTAGGTATAGATTCCTGCTTTCAAAAAACCATGAGATACTTTAGGTAAAAACACCTAACCCTATAAGCTCACAAATAAAAAATCTATCTACGTAAGGTATCTAAACTCAACATCCCTTTAGTCCATAAAAAGCTAGAAGCCTATCACTTTAGTCTATAAAGAGCTAGACGCATGTTCTTTCAGTCGACAAAGATTTGGACACCTATCCCTTTTGTCCATAAAGAGGTAGGCATTTATTAAGTCTGTCCACAAAGAGCTAGGCACTAGTCAAGTTTGTCCATAGAGAGCTAGGCTCCTATCAAGTCCATCTACAAAGAGTTAGACACCAATCGAGTTTGTCGATAAAAAGCTAAGCACTTGTCTAGTCCATCCACAAAGAGCTAGGCACTTATAGAGTCCATCCACAAAGAGCTAGGCACTTGTTGAGTCTGTCTATAAAGAGCGAGGTGCTTATCGAGTTTGTCCACAAGGAGCTAGGCACCTATCAAGTTAAAGTCCATATCAACTAGTGCCTATTTAAGGGTTAAAACTTAGAAAACCTAAAAGCCTAATAGAAAGGTTAAACCCTATAAAACTCATTTAAACTTTTATTAAAATTACCATTATTAGTAATGTGCCTTGGTGAATAAAGTGTACGTGACTTAAATAATATTTTCTTGATAGAAAAATGTCCTATAAATTGAAGCATTTCCCTTTTTGATGTTATAGAAATGAGAAAGTATGAGTCATTGGCTTTTGACCATAAAGGGGGACCGTAGTCTCAAGTGGCCACCATGAAGTGGCCAACGTTAGGAGTCGCCATCGATCATTTTAGGCTAGGCATGATCGGATGCCTATTAAAAATGACATTCTGAATAACGAAATAAGAAAATCAATTTCATGGTCTATGTGGTATAGAGATTCAATAGTTGGGTTCAGGAGTTGGTTATGCACAATGAGGTATGAGCCTTCCTACACGCTTAAAATTAGCACCTTTCTAGCCATTTCCTAATTGAGTTTTGGTTCCCTCAATTTTGACTTGTCATTATTTAAGTATAATTCGTTTCTCATAAATGAGTTTGAATAAATAAATTTAGGTTTTAAAAAAAAATTTTAATCACATATGCACCCTAGAAAGGTGGGGAACATAAGGATTTCTTAACAGAAATGTTCTCTAGATTAATTTTGAAAATCGAATATTCCATGTCAGACTCTAGAGAGATATCGACATGAAACATTGCCCTATAATTTTTAAAAATGATTTTGAAAATATGAATGCAAGATGACTATCACCAAGGAAATGTGATAGTAAGATGATAAAAATAAAATAACAACGCATAGAGTAAATCACACACAATAATAAAAGAGAAAAAAGAGGGGTGATTGATATGTATCTCATGATTGTCATCAGTTATTTCAAGTCAGCAATTTTAAGGCACATTCTATCCCAATAATTAATTGAGGGTTTAAAATGATTTAAATCATGACAAGTTTAAAAGAATTAAAAAAATAGATATTTTAAATTTTTAACAATTTTTAAAAAGAGGGGTTGTAGTATGTCTTTGAAAAACGGGGTTGTAGTATCCATATGGATGAAAATTTTGATAAATTTTAGAAAGATAAGCTTAAAAAACTTAGATTGACAAATATTCAATAATTTCTTGGCATTTTGACAAATTATTGATAAAAAGGTGATTTTTTATTAAAAAAATTAACAAAATTCTATATTAATAAAAATAGGAGTGCCCATGTCTTAATCTAGGTAGAAAGAGGTTGATGCATATTTTTTAACTCGATGGGGTTGATTGGCTTCACTTAGATACATTCAAATGCCTTAGTGTTGAAATTTAAAAAAATTAATCGATTTTAAAAAAATGTTGAAAGAAGGGATAGCATCACGCTATCCCCATTTCTTATTTTATTATGAACTAATCCTAAGGTTTTAAGGGTGGGACTAGATACCATTGGAAAGATCATTTGACAAGGATTAATATAAAAATATTCTAGAAATCCTAAAAAATTGCTTTTTAGGTTGAAATAAATTTTGAAATTAGATCTAATGCATGACTGATAGCACATGTAGGGAGAAGGTGTGACAAATTTTGAAAAATCATTCTTGACCGATTTAGAATGTTAAATTGCAAATGTTTTCTATTCGAAAAGAAAATTTCATGAAGTTTTAGGAAAAATATTTAAAAAATTCAAAAGAACCATTTGATACCTGGAATGGCCTAAATAAAATGCAAATCATTAATCTAGGGGTTTCATATAGCATAGGTTTAAAAAATCATAATTCATTTATCCATAATGATCCAAGGGCAAATAGAATACCGTTGAAAAGATAATTTGATGCCATTTCAATGAAAAATATCAAAAAAATTATGAAAAATGGTTTAGGGTTCAAAAGTGATTTTTCAAGTCATAATCAAATGCTATCTAGACGAAACGAAAGAGTTTTGGGGGCTTCTTAATTTGTTAAAACTTGGGACCCAGACATCTGAATGTCCATGGAAAAAAGAATGAGTGACATGGGCTTTATGAGCTTATTTACATAATCTCAGAGTAGTTTAGGATGATGAAGTAGCCCATCAACCACAAACAAAAAGGCTCTAGGCAAAAAGATCAAGACACAGAACTTTGGACAATAAAAGAAGCACTTTTATCTTTAAAAATAGAACATTTTCCTCAATAACCCTTGAATCCAAGCATAAAATTTAATTTTTCCCTAACATTAGACGACTAATGAAGAAAAACCTTAAGTCTATGTTAATCCTCATTTATTAGGGTTAACATGGCCTTAAGTTAGGTGGTTTTTGAAAACATTTCTTTTTTACAAACATCAAGCAAGCATCTTAACAAACATGTTATAAGCTAAATGTGACATTTATGACAATAAACTTAAATAGCATGCCTAGACAAACAAAGATGGTATCTTGACATGTAAATACTAACAAAAATAAAGGAAAATGACAAAAAAGATGCATGGAAATGATAGCTTTAAGTATCTTGACAAATATATTATAAACTAAATATGAAATTCATGACAATGAACATACATAGCATGCTTAGATAGACAAAGATGGTATCTTGACATGTAAATAATGATAAAAGTGAAGAACAACGATAAATAAGATGCATTAAAATGCTAGCTTCAAGTATCTTAATAAATATATTATGAACTACATATGACATTCATGACAATGAACATAAATATCATGTTTAGACAAATAAAGATGGTCTCTTGGCATGTAAATAATGATAAAAGTGAAAGAAAATGACTAAAAAGATGCATGGGAGTGCCAAATTCATGAACAACATCAAAAGTCATGCCATAAAGTATGACATGAACATGTTTAAAAAAGTAAAAGTTTGCTAGAATTTTTAAAACAACATTAAAACATGTTTTTAGGCAAACCAAGCACATAAACACAGCAAAACATGGTAAAAGGGTTAATATAGCACTAAAAATCCTAGATCTACCACAAACAAGGCCACAAAATGCATTAGAAACCTAGGAATAGGGTCATGGTCACTTTGATATGTCTCTCTAAAATAATGAAAATGATGATAAAAGAAAAAAATAAGATGAAAAAAAGATAAAAGTTATATCGAGTTGCTTTAAACCTAGCTTTAGCCCTTAAGTGGAAAACTTGTTAACTCTGAGCTCATTTTTCCTTTTTCTTAGTTATTTAGCAAGAAAAGGGTGGCTAAAATAAGCTTAAGGGATATGCCAACAATAGAGCTAAGTTTAAGATGAAAAAAAAGTGGAATAGAGGGTTTTGAAATATTTTTTTGTGGTAGCTTTAAGGTGCTATAAGAATAAAGGTTTTTCTAGAGGATGATGGTTAAGGAGAGTTTTTGGAGGGTGTTTTTACATGTTAGAAAGTGTTTGAATGTGTATTAAGTCTTTTTTTTCAGTTGAGCCAAAATTGGCTTTGTATGGCCATGTGGATAGTGAAGATAAAATTGAATTAAGTGGCCTTTATCCATTATTTTAGTTGAGCCATGAGAAAGTTCAAGAATGACCTTTTACAAATTGAAGTAGTCAAGTGTATGTCCATTCTTATGGGTATCTGGGCCTCAAAATTTTATTAAAACCCAAATAACTCTAATGCCGAGGCCTGGTATGAATTTTGATGATTTTGGCTCTTGTATCAATACCAGGGACAAATTTTGGCTCTTGGTATCAATACCATGAAATTGGTATAGAGAGCTAAGCTTCCTATATCGATATAGTGAGCCTTGTTTCAATAGAAAAGCAAAAATTTCCCAAGTATCAATACATTTTGGCTTATATTTATACATATTCCTTTGAAATCACTTTTATATTCACCATAGCCTAGTCCTAATACAAAAGCCCTTTTGTATCAATACTATCACTACATATCCTTTTATCTTTAGATAATCCAAAGCAAGCACACGTGAATTAAAAATATATGGTGGTGTGGTTGAGCCGTTGGGTTATCTCTTGATCGAGATTTGAATTAGCCATAGTAATATGAAGACGAGAGAAACCATCATGCAAATCATTCATCTAACTAGTCTTGGGAGGCTACCATGAAGTGGCCATTAATTTGGAGTTGCCACCGATCATTTAAGGCTAGGCATGATTGGATCGTATCAAAAACAGTATTCCTAGTTATGAAACTTGAAACATCGATTTTAAGGTCGATAAGGTCTAGAGATTCGTCGGTTGGGTTCAGAAGTTAGTTGCGTATGGGGAAAGATTAGCACCTCTATAACACCCAAAATCGACACCTGCTAACTATATCTCATTTTGGTTTTGATTTAATCAGTTTCACTTAATTATTATTTTGATATAATCCCTCTTAATACATGAAATTTTGTAAATTTTAGATTCGAGTTTTGTTTATGTCACCTATGTTCCCTAGAGATGTGGAGAACATAGGGATTTTTTATGAAAAATAATTTTTGAATTAAATTTTAAAAATTCTAATATTTCATGTTAGGCACTAGAGAGATACTGATTTAAGCCATTGCTTTATAATTTTTTAAAATGATTTTAAAATATGAATGCACAATAGTCACTGTAAAAAAGAAACATATTAGTAATATGAAAAAAATATAATAATATCACATAAAAACAATCACACATAAAAACATAAAGAAAAGAAGGGACCATTGGAATGTATCTCGTAATTGTCTTCGATTATTGAAGAATAACTGAGATGACTACTTTAAGACATGTTTGGATTCGGTAGTAACTTGAGGGATAAAAAAAATATTTTGATTAAAATGACTTAGGATGTTTGAGATAAAAATCATATTTTTGATGGAACATGGGTTTGAAGTCTCCCCTTGAAAGGCGAGGTTGGATATCCCTAATGGTGATGGCTTTGAACATTTCAAAAGAAGGTTTTGATCGAACCCCGTCGAAAGTTTTAGGAGAAAGAAAATTTAGACTTTAGGTAAAGAATAGGGTTGGAGTACCCTTCGAAAAGTAGGGTTAGAGTATCCTCTAAGGTAAAAATTTTGGATCTGTTAAAAAGGGTTTTGATTAGTAATTCTAAAAATGTCTGAAAAATAGAAAATCTAAGTTTAAAATAAAAGCAGGGCTAGAGTATCCACTCAAAAATAGGGTTAGAGTATCCCTAAAAATAAAAATTTTAATATTTATGGAGAAATGGAATATTTTGGATAAAAGATATTCTAAAATAAAACCCAAGAGTTCAAATAAAATTATTTTTTTGGTTTAACCTTGATCTAAGTCTAGACGACTTATATTATATTAGGTGACTTCATAAGGAGTCAATTGGGCACAGTTTGAGAAGTTTGAACATCTTGATAAAAGTGACTTAGGAAGTTGGGTTAACCTTAATTGTAAAAAAAAGGGACAGCATTGCATTATCCCCCTTCTTGAATTTATTTTGGGTAAATTTGGAGGAATTAGGAGTTCAGTGAGGTACCATTAGAAAGGTGACTTGTTAAGGTTTAATACAAAAATCTTACAAAAATCCTAGAAAATTGCTCTCTAAATGGAATTAATTTTTGAATTTGGTTTTGTTTTGACAGTGGTAGCCAATGCAAGGGAAAAGGGCAAAGTAGAATTTGAAAAATCGTTTTAGACTCATTGGTATCGTTAAATTGCAAATGATACCTTTCTAAAAAGTGAATTTCATAGACTTTCTAAGAAAAATATTTAGAAAATTCAAAAGAATCATCTAGTGGGCCAAAATAGCCTAAACATAATGCAGTTTGCTGGTTCTAGGGATTCCAAACAATAAAGTTTCAAAAAATCATAACTCCTTTTTCCAGAATGACAAGAGTGCAAATAAGACACTATTAGAAAGGTAATTTGATGATCTTTCATGCAAAAACATATTAGAATATTCCATAAAAATGTGTTTGGTCTCAAAGACAATTTTCTAATGGTAGAGATATTGCTGCCGAGCCAAAACAAGGGAGTTTTCGATAATTTTAGGCTTCTCAAGACTAGACTTAAGCCAAGGACATCCGAATGTCCTGACAGAAAAGGATAGGTACAGGGGCATCATGAATTCATTCTACAATCTTAGAGTAGTTTGGGATGATGAAACAACCTATTGGCCATGCCACTAATAAGGGTATTAAACTCAAGATCAAGGCTTAATATTTTAACAAAAAAAGAGGTATTTTTCTAAAAAAAGCATTTTGTTCAACCATGAATCTAAACCTACAAAGTTTGATTTGCCTTTAAGATTAAAGGACTAATTTAGGGAAAAAATTAAATCCATGATTGTTTCTATCTATTGGAGGTAGCATACATTTAACTTGGGGCTTTTAAAAGATAGATTTCTGGCAGCAAGCAAGCATGCATTTTGACACAAAAGTTACGAATGAAATGCAACACACATAACAGTGAACCTAAACAACACATTCAAAAAAACAAAGGTGATATTTTAACAGTGGAAGAGGTGGCAAAGTGTAGGATGACGTAAATAAGATGTAGGAGAATGTTAGACTCATAAATAACATCTAAAATCTTGCTATGTATGATGGTATGCACAATTTTAACCAAAGGAAAGCATGCTAGAATTTTTCAATCTTGAGACTTAGAGGTTATGTATCGATACTTTATGGGCTTGTACCGATACTCTTGCTTGAGTATCAATACATTTGGCCAAGAATCATTATTTTAGCTACTACCAAGGTTTGTATCGATACAAACATGTTAAGTATTGATACCACTCATTAGGTCTAAACCCTCTTGTATTGATATTACAATTGAAAATTTGAATTTTAGCAGGGTAAGAGCTTGGTATCAATACGTATGCAAGAATATGACTTGCATATACCTGTGGCCCTTTGAAATACCTCTTTTTAATAAAAAATAATGATTAACTTGTTCTTCCAAGGATGCCCAAAATAATTGCCTCTGATGCCTTAGATCATGGCCTTCAATGATTTAGGATTCTCGAACAAAATAGATGTCTATAGCTACCTTTTTTGGTCATTGTTGAGTATCAGGAATAGAGCAAAGATAAATAGACACCATTTTTTTGGGTAGAATAACATTTTTTGAATGCTTGCAAGAATGCAATTTAATTAATGTTGTGCTGTGGTAATCATAATACATTGCCAGCAATTTGGATGAAAGTTTGGATAGATTTTTATAAGTTTTAACCTCCGTACTAGGTTTTCTACTTTTTTTAAGGTTTGACTTCCCTAAATAGGTGCCAGTTAATGTGGACTTTGGCTTAATAGGTGCCCGACTATTTATGGGTGAACTCGATAAGTGCTTAGCTTTTTATGGACATACCCGATTAGTGCCCTATTTTTTTAAGACAGACTTGACTAGTGCCTGACTCTTTACGAATGACTCAATAAATGCCGTGCTCTTTAAGGTTAAACTTTATTGGTGCTAGCTTTGAGGATAAACTTAATTGAGGCCCTACCCTTTGAGAATATACTTGGTTGTTGCCTTGCTCTTTAAAGATACATTTGATTGGTGCCTTACTTTTTGAGGATGAACTCAATTAGAGCCTTGCTCTTTGAGGACAAACTCGATTAGTGCCCTACTCTTTGAGGACTAACTCGGTCGATGTCCAGCTCTTTGTAGTCTAAATAACAAAAAAGGCATCTAGCTCTTTTGACTAGAAAGGAAAAAAAGGCGTCTAGCTCATTGTAGACTAAAAAAAGAAATAGGCATCCAGTTCTTTATGGACTAAAAAGGGAAAAAGACGTCTAGCTTTTTGTGGACTAAAAAGAAAAAAAGCATCCATCTCTTCTTGTATTAGAAAGAAAAATGTGTCTAGCTTCTTGTAGACTAATAAAGGTGTATAACTCTTTGTGGACTAAAAAAGAAAAAAGGCATCCAGCTCTTTGTTAACTAAAAAGAAAAAATGGTGCCTAGCTCTTTATGGACTAGAAGGAAAGATGTGTCTAGGTTTCTATAGACTAAAAAGGAAAAAGAGGTGTCCAACTCTTTGTAGAGTCAATAAGATAAAAGATGTCCAACTCTTTATGAACTAAGCTTTTTGTGGACTAAAAGAAAAAAGTATCCAGCTCTTTATGGACTAAATGATATGAATTTAAATACCCTTTCTATATAGCTTTTTGATTTATGAGCTTATGAGGTCAAGAATTTTTACTTGAAACCTTTCAAAGTTTTTTCAAAAATAAAAAATTGTACCTTAATTTTTTTGTTGGCATGACTTTTATGAATAGGAGTTTGTACCTATTGTATGAAAGATGCATGAAGATGGAATCATGATACAAAGGTAATGATTTTAAAATTCTAAACCGATGATTGATTTTAGTTGTTACAATCATTTGTTCTTCATCAAGTTTGATAGGGCGATCTCTTTCTATAAATTCACAAAGCTTGTTTAAGATTTGCAAAGATTCTAAATGTTAAGGTAGTTTTCAAAAGGTGTGGATGGCCTTTTGATTGTAAAAGGAAAGGAAAGTCCCCATGTTTAGGAAAGTTGAGTTATGTTTGCTAGCAAGTACAGGAGGTTTTTCTTGTCAATTCTAATTTAAAGGGTATCTTCAGTGGAAACATCTTTAAAGAGGCTTTGAAAGTTTTTAATGAAACATCTTTAAGAGAAGCTTTGAGGTTTTGCTAAAGTGTCTTTAAGAGAGGCTTTGAAGGTTTTTAAAGAATCCTCAAGAGAGGCTTTGGAAATCTTTAAAAATATACTTAAAAAAAGATTTAAAAGTTCTTGATGAAATATCCTCAGGAGAGGCTTTAAAGGTTTTTTGGTCAAAACCCTAAAGAGAGGACATATGATATATGCCATCAATGCCATGTTAGGGCATAAACGCCATGTTATGTGAGCAAGTTTATGGTAATGCTTATTATCAAGATACCCTTGCTCATGGAATGATGCATATGCATGTGAGACAACATGGTGAATGTTCAAGAATATGAATGTGCGAGAATGCGAATACATATGATTGTAAATGCTTACGGACATGGAAGTGCTACTAGATGTAAGTGGGTATGCATATGAGTGTGAATGCTTATGGATAAGAATACTTAGGAGTCCAAATGCTTATAAGTAAAAATACACATCAACGTGACTGCTTGTGAATAAAAATTCATGTGAATGCAAAAACTGAATGCATATGCAAGGATGCAGATGAGTGCAATTGTCTGTACATGAAAATGCACATGAGTGCAAATGTTCATGAATGAAAATGAATACAAGTTCAAAGGTAGGCAAGTAAATATGCATGTGAGAGCAAAGGTATGTGAGTAAGAATGCATGTAAGTGTAAATGCACATGAATGAGATTTCATATAAGTGTGAAGGTAAGTAAATGAGGATACGAACAAGAGCAAATATAGGTAAGTGAACTTAGTATGAAAGATAATGCAAAAGAGTGCAAATAAATATGAATGGAACTGCATAGGAGTGCGAATGAGTAAATAATAATGTATGTGTGGGAATATAAGTTTGAATATGAGTGCATATGCACGTGAGTGTAAAGACTTATGAGTAATGGACATGAATAAGAATGCACATATGTGCCAATGCACGAGTGCAGATGCACGTGAGTGCGAGTGCTAGTAAATGTGGACACATCCATGAGTGAGGATGTATATGAGTGTGATTTTAGGTGAGACAGAATGCATATGGGTACGATGTTCATGTATGCTAATAAGTGCTGATGTTTATGAGTGCAAACACCAATACTAGCCTTTATCTAAATGCATGGGAAGTAATGCAAATGCTAGAGTTGATACTGATCCAACTATGCATAAATGAAATGCATATTGATAAGTAAAGCTCAAATACCTATGTAAACATGCATATTTTCTTGAATGATGGCATGTATGTTAACAGAGTGCTTAGGGATTAAGGCTATGGCTAGCTCTTTTTTGAATTAAGCTTAACACTTCGTGATGGTCCTTTTCTTAAAGTTAAGAAGTATTTTAATCCAATTTTGCCCCATGATTGGAAAAATTATTGTCTTTTTGCTCAAAATGTTCATTTAATGAAAACTCACTAGTTAGCGTGATATTCAAATCTCTTGAAGACTACTAATTTATGGTTAAAAAATTTCCTGAATGGCAACTAAGCCTCTTTGGTAAGGATAAAAGGGCTTGAAAAGGGCTTTGATTAGTTTAAAAAAGTTTTAGGATAAGTGAAATTGATTCCTTATTTTTCTAATTTCACGAATGTACCAGCCCTTATAGAACATAAATTCCTTGAAAACTAAACAAATTTGAAATTCTTTTAAGCCTTTTTGATGCTTTGACCGATGGAAGTATTGACTATACTGGATTTAGGTTTGTGAGGTTGATCTAGAAATGTGAGGAATGTAATCATAAGAGTTAATCCCTTTAAAAATGATACTTTGGGGATGTTCATGGATTTCTTTGGAATGATGGTTTCCTTGTCAAGTTCTCAATAATCTCATAACGGCATCGAAAAATCTTTATTTTCTTTTAGACTACTTATTTTAGGTTTACACCCTATAACTTCAATCTTTTTATTTTTTATTTTTTTGTTTGATTGCATCATCTTGCTTCTTAAAAAAGCTCAAAATTTATCAAAAGAATAATTTCTAAAAAAAAAGGTTTATCAGTTCACATGGCTATTTTTTATCGAAATGGACTTTCCAAAGACTATAATATAGGCAGAGGTTCATGGTTCTAAAAAAAAGGTATAAAGGCCCAAATATAATGTTTAAAGGTGATTGGATCGAGGATCATATTTTTATAAGGGCATCTATATCCTTGTTTCCTATTTTTTTGTTTCTTTTTCTTTATTTAGCTTTTGATTTTTTTTGTTTTTTTCATTTTCATTTTTTTATCTTATATTTTTGTGCTTTTGCTTTTAACTTTTTTATCATTTTTTAGAGGGAATCTCAAACTTTGGAAACTTGGTACATTTCCTATTTACCCCTTAGTGTTAGTCATTTTAGAGTTATAGAATATGATATCTGCCCCCATACTCATTGGATAAGTTTTCTCCTTGCCTACGTAATATGGGATGTAATTTTTTATTAGGATTTCAGAAGAATGAATTCATTAGGCTCAAAAGGGTAGCAAAGGGAGGTTTTTTTAATTTCTGAGAGGATGATGATAGATGGCTAGTTTTTATCTTAAATGTGACTATGTGAACCGTAGGATTTTTTCCCAAAGAAAGTTCTTTTAAAGATATTTTAAAACTTATAATCACATGATGTTGCATCAAGTTTTCATTTTCTTTTTTTTATTTTTTTCAAAGGCATGCTTTAGTTCTCCTTTTTACTCTTTTTCATACCACAAGCTTGGACACGCTCCATTTCAGTTTGCTGTTGATGAGAAATCAAATGATGCTAAGGTCCATTGACAATAGAGTTGAGCTTAAGATGTCAAGATGATAAAGGATAACTAGGGACAAGAGCCATGATGAATCCCTAAGTTATGCCTTAAGAAAAGTCTTTAGGAAATAGTTTTAAAGTATTAAAATCAAAAGAGAAACCAAGAACCAAGAGGTCATGGTAGGAACATAAGAATTGCTTTGAGAAAGGCTTTTGGTAAATAGTTTAAAGGTATCAAAATGAAAGGAGATAACTAGGGACTAAGAGGTTATGGCTGGGACATAGGTTAGTTTTATGGTGTTGCCCTAATATGTTATTTGAAAAACTTTCAGGGTTTGGCTTGGTAGCTTGGGTTTTGCTTTGTCAATAAAAAGATTGATGTTTTTCAATACAATCTTGCTGCATGTCAAATTACCGTTGATAAGATTCTAGAAGAATATTTGTTTAGTTCCAAAAGGATCTATAAATTCTAAAAGATTGGTTTTTATCACTTTTTGCCTAAGTCGAGGTTTTTATTTGTTTGATGGTTCTGGTATGGCCATATAGCATCGTTTAAAACTGACTCCCTAAAGCTTTGGGTCAATTTTATACATGGAAAAAAAACTAAAAGAAAGAAAAGGAATGCAAGTAATCACCGGTATTCTCGAGGCTTTTAATATCATGCTCTCATCGAATACATGATTTAAACTTCAAAACATGTTGATTTCATAGAAGATGACATTTTGAAGACAAAAGTTTTTCACATGAAGCATGCTAAATTGGAATGCCCTTATTGTCCTAAGTTCACACATCTTGTTTCACAGTTGATCAAGATCTAGTTACCCCACTTCAATCAATCATTGCATTTTTCTGTTCAAAGCACCATATTTTTCTATGGAATGACTCATGCACCTTTTGTGATATCTATAAGTAATGGTGTAATGACCTTTTAGGTAGGATGGCTCTAGAGGTTTACAGGAGATTGGTGGAATCAACTAATCCTGGATAAGCCAAAGAAGTAATTTGGTGTATGATACTAGGATAAGTTTTATGGGAGTTTTGTCTCAACTGCCTTGCTATCTTTTTTTAGCACTTCCTAACCCTTTTGGTTGATGGGTTGGTCCAGTCAGGGTCATGGGTACTGAATGGTATGCTAGAAGAGATACAAGTAGGTAAAAACTTAAGTAAGGGTTTAACATAATAGTACCCCCTAGCAGGGTGAACCATTTAGCTTATGGCATAAGATGGAAAATTATAAAACCCTTTGTCAACTACCCATCGGAGATCAAGGCTTGGACCTTTTCTCTTTTATATGTAGGTATTTTTCTTCCCTTAGTGTGGGGTAGCTCATCTTTTTTAAGTTTTCAACTTTTGATGGCATTCTTAATCATTCCCTAGACATGACCACATCAGTGAAGTTTCTTGTGGCATTCCCTATGAGCTTGTCATAAAAAGGGGCATGTAGTGTTTTCATAAAGTATGTGGTCATCTCTTTCTCATTTAACGGTGGAGTACTTGTGCCGCCTCTTAATTCCATCTTTGGGCATATTGCTTGAAAGTCTCAATGGCTTTTTCTCCATGTTTCTCAAAGATAACCTATCAAGTGCCCAATAATAAACATGATTGTACTGGTCTAAGAAGGCCTTAGCAAGATCAACCCATGTATGGATCTTAGCTCTTTCTAGTTCATTATACCACCGAGCGGCTGCCTTAGTCAGACTGTCATGGAAATAGTGAATCAGAATTTCTCGTTCTCTTTATACCTAACCATTTTTCAGTAATACATTAGAATATGGGCAGTCAGATCCATGGTCTCATTATACCTTTTGAACTCAACTACCTTAAACTTGGATGGAATGATAAGGTTGAAAACTAGGCCCAAAAATTAGGGGTCCACTATTCCAAATTTGTCATTCTCCTTGATTGTACTGAGTCATTTTTCTAATAGTTGGTATTTGCTGAGATCTTTTGTAGTTTCTAAAGAATGGGTGCCTTTAGGTTTTTTTTGCTCTATAGGGTCATTTAGATTGAGAATCGATGGATATGCTAGGGAAGATTTAGTGCTTGCCCTAAGAAATCTAGGATACATAAGTGCAACAACCAAATTAATGTGGATAACCAGGTGCATCAATGAAATTGGTGTTATGTGAGGTTATTGCTCCTAGTCTGCACCCTTTTAGATAAGTGTGACTCCGGTGCCACCAATGAGGTGATCTTCTAGATTGTTGACCCTTTCATGATATCTGTTGCATTAGCTTACCCTTTTTCTTTTATAGAAACCGATAGCATCTTTATCAACCTGACTATCTAGGATAATCGTTCTTCATTTTTATGAAGCATGCACTCTTGATCTTTTTTATGCATGAGCTTCAATCTCCTAATTCTAGCCAAATGCTTGTCTCCCATGATTATCTATGTTAGTTAACCCTGATACCTCTTAAAGGACTATAAAGTTTCTTTTAGAAAAGTTTTGGCATTGGTGCAGGCCACCACTCTATCCCTAGGTTCATGTATCATGCATTAATGTGTATATACAGTATATGAATGAGTGCAATAAGGATGTTAATGTAAAGTGTGAAAAGATGTCCCAAGCATGAAAATGTTATCATGGAAATCTACCTTTAGGGTTGCAAATAGTATTAGGAGTGGCACATGGAATATATGAATGCACCATGTCACATCCCTAGTGCACTGCCATGGTAGAATGGCTCTTGGGGAAGCAATCTATATGAATGGAAAAATTATGACCAAACCTTATTGAGGAAATATGAGATTGATGAAATGAGGAGCCTTTAGGCATTATGGTGTTTGTTTATGATTGCCCTATATCAATGGTCTTTACATGTTTAGTGCAAGAAATAATGCATGAGACATGAACATGAGTAACAATAAGGTAGTGACAGACTAAGAAATACTTGCCAAGAATAAAAGAAAGAAAGCAACAAAAATAAATCGTAAAATTTGCCCTATTAATAGGCATTATGATGCTTTAGAACGGCCCTAGAAGGTTGATGGAAGAATCCCTCTTCCTTTTGTGGCATAAAACAATATTGGCAACACAATGACATGTCTAAGTCAAAACCACATGATGACATGGCATTTTTTTGGGGTTAAAACTAGTGATCCAAGTAATGGTATTTGTTCATCATTACCTAGGGGTGGTTAGTGCCAAGCCATTAATTGAATAGCATTACAACTTAATCAAATAAAATTCAATTTCCTTGAAGGCAATACCAAGCCTTAAGTGGAATTTAGATGACAACCTTTGCATGCCATTATCTAAAAGAGTGCGGTATTTGTTGCCATTGGTTAAATAGCATAACAACTCAACCATGTTAAATTTGCCCTTGACGGGGTGACATGAAACCTTTCAGGTGTAATTGACCAATTAGATAATGATTTACATCTATTGTCACGTATTGGCAAACATGTGTTGAGCCATGAATTAGACAACATAATGGCTTGAATGGTTCATTGGTTTCAAAGCAACAAAAAGGCTTTAAGAAAAATTATTAGTAAGAACACGCGTGTTTCCCCTAAAGGAAAAATAAGCATTAGCCATCCATTAGATAGCGTAATGGAATGCCTTATGATCTGTCTAAGGGAAAAACAAAAACGCGGGTGACAACGTACGTTCATAATCGTGCCTACGTAAAATAATAGTATAAAAGAGCAAAAGGTATAAGTGTTTCCCCTAGTGAACCTATTCTCCAAGTTATTCTAACAATATTCCAGTATGGTTTGCATGGCTTGGCTCATAGGGTTCAGTATGTAGGTTTAAGTTAATGCCTAGATTGATATCCGAAACACTTATTCATCTGGTAAGGACAGTCAAGGCACCCCAATCTTGTACCCATTATGGGTTTGATGGAATAAGTTCAATCCAGTTGATGTATTTCCTTATGCAAATACAGAGGGGCACTCATGAGAGACATAGGTAATTTAAACCCTAGAAGGTCTTTCCATGCTTATACAAAAGGTACTAATGAAGGCGAATAGCTTATTTCCTCCTATTAATTGTAATGTTAACCTTACAGTGGAGTTTGGTGGGAGTCTAATACAAATGCAACTACACGGTCTGTGTCTGGGAAATAATCAAACCTTCTATTTACTCTGATATTTTGATACTTATATGAATCGATAGCTATTTAGGAATAGAGTAGTCTTGATAATCACAAGATAACAGAGATGAAAGGTAAAAGGTTAGATGATAAAAATAAAAGAGGATTATAGTTAAATAATGAAGGAAATTGAAAATCCAAGAACTTAATGATACATAGCTAGTCATAGGCCTAACTCTCTAAGTCATCCTAGTGGAGTCACCAAACTATCACCATGTACCCCTTTATCTTCGGATAATCTAAAGCAAGTGCGTGTGACTTAAAAATATATGGTAGTGTGGTTGAGCATTTTGGTTATCCCTTGATCAAGATTTGAAGCATGCATAATGATATGAGTGGGAGAGAGACCGTCAGGCAAATCAGTCATCCAACTAGTCTTGAGAGGCTACCGTAAAGCAGCCATAAATTTGGAGTTGCCATCGATCATTTTATGCTAGGCATGATTGGATGCCTCTAGAAACAATATTATGAGTTACAAAACTCAAAACATCAATTTTGAGGTCTATGAGGTCCAAAGATTTATCGTTTAGGTTCAAAAGTTGGTTACGCATGGGAAAGGATTAGCACCCCAAGATGCCTAAAATTAGTACCCGCTAATTATATCTCACTTCGGTTTTGATTTATTTAGTTTTATTTTATCATTATTTTGATATAGTACCCTTCAATGCATGAAATTTTGTAAATCGTAGATTCGAGTTTTGAAAGAAAATTTATATCGCCTATGCACCCTAGAGATGTGGAGAACATAAGGATTTTTTATGAAAACAATTTTTGGATTAAATTTGAAAAATCCAAATATTCCATGTTAACATTGCTTTGTAATTTTTGGAAATGATTTTAAAATATGAATGCACAATGGTCACTACAAAAGGGAAATATGTTAGTAATACGAAAAAAAATATAATCATATCACATAAGAATAGTCACTCACAAAAACATAAAGAAAAGGAAGGACGATCAGAATGTATCTCATAATAGTCTTCGATTATTGAAGAATAACTAGGATGACAACTTTGAGACATGTTTAGATTAGTTGGTAACTTAAGGGATAGAAAAAATGTTTTGATTAAAATGACATAAGACGTTTAGGAGAAAAATTGGATTCCTAGTGAAAAATGAATCTCCCCTGAGAAGGCAGGGTTAGAGTATCCCCAATGATGATGGCTTTGAACAAGTTAAAAGGAAGGTTTTGATTGAAAGCCTTTTTGGAAGTTTTGGGACAGATAAAATTCAAACTTTAGGTAGAGAGTGGAGTTGGAGTATCCCCTCAAAAAGTGTGGTTAGAATATCTCTTAAGGTAAAAATTTTAGGTCTATTAAAAAAGGGTTTTGATTAGTAGTTTTGAGAATGTTTGAAAAAAAAGAAAATGTAAGTTTTGAATGAAAGCAGGGTTAGAGTATTCCCTTGGAAACTAGAGTTGGAGTATCCAAAAACAAAAATTTTAATATTTATTGAGTTGAGGACTATTTTAGATAAAAGATATTTTAAAAACAGAACCCAAAAGCTTGAATAAAATTATCTTTTTGTTTTGACCATGATCTGATTCTGGATGACTTGTGTTATATTAAGTGACTTCATGGAGAGTCAATTAGGTACACTTCAAGAAGTTTGAATGTCTTGATAAGAGTGGTTTAGGAAGTTGGGTTGATTTTAATTGCAAAAACAAAGGACAGCATCATGCTATCTCCCTTCTCAAATTTGTTTAAGGTAAATTCAGTGTTTATAAAGAATCGAGTAAGGTACAATTGGGAAGGTTACTCAATAAGGTTTAATATAAAAATATTTCAATAGAAAATTGCCTTTTAGGTGGAATTAGTTTTCGAAGTGGGTTTATTTTGACGCTGGTAGCCTGTGTAAAGGATAAGGCATAATATACTTTGGAAAATCATTTTGGACTCATCGGTATCGTTAAATTGCAAGTTATACCTTTCTAGAAAGGGAATTTCATAGACTTTCTAGGAAAAATTTTAAAAAATTCAGAAAAGTCATATGGTAGACCGAAATAGCCCAAACAGAATGCAGTTCACAGGTTCCAAGGGTTTAAGATAGCGAAGGTTCAAAAAATCATAACTCCCTTATAAAGGGTTATAAGAATCCATTATAACGGTAATTTGACGCTTTTCTAGATCCTAGAAAATTCAATAAAAATTTGATCTCAAAAGTAATTTTTAATGGTGGAAACAGTGCTGCTAGAGCCAAAACAAAGGACTCTTTTGATAATTTCAGGCTTCTCAAGACTAGACTCGAGTCAAGGGCATCTGAACGTCCATGATAGAAAAGGATAGGTGACATGGGCATCATGAATTCATTCCACAATCCTAAAGTAGTTTGGGACAATGAAACAACCAATTGGCCATACCATTAATAAGGTTATTTAACTCAAGATCAAGGCTTAATATTTTAACAAAAAAAAAGCATTTTTCTAAGAAAACATCATTTTATTCAACCATGAATCAAGATCTAGTAAGTTTGATTTGTCTTTATGTCGTAACATGGCCCTAATACAAATCCTGACCAATCTGACTTAAAATGGCAAATGTATCCATTGTTTCTATATAAATATTTTTTTTAAATTTTTAGGGGTCCATATCTTAGGGATTGAGTTGTCGAGATGAATCGCTCCCTCGAGTTCTCTAAATAGGCATTACGAAATGACCATTTATTTGGAGTTGCTATCAGTATTATTTTAGCAAGGAAAGATTGGACACCTACTAGAGTTTATATTTTCCAGGGCTACAGAACCCATGAAAACAAACTCCAACATTTGTGCTCACACCATAAATCACATGAAAAGATTCAGGAGTGGATTACAATCATAAGTAAGGATCAATCTTCTCATGATGCCTGGTAATCGGTACCTTATTAATCGCATGTTAACTTAAATTTTGATTTTATTTGGTTTCAATATTTGATATTTAATTATAATTCCCTAAATATTTTATTGAAGAAATTTATTATTCCAAGAAAGTCGGGTTTTAATGCTTTTGGAAATCACAAAATTATTCATACCCTCTCGGGGAATGAACTGGACACGAATTCTCCATCGTATCCCGCTAAAAAACCATGCAGAATACGAAAAGTTTTATTTTTTGGAAATAAAAAAATCCTGACTTCTTATTTGAAAAGGATATCTCGCTATTAAAATAATATGTAAAATTCCTCACATATTTTGGTAAGAATCCTACATATAGGAGACATTGCCTTATTTATAAAAATAATTTTATTATTAAAAGATACAGACTTTATGACCTAGAAATAACATAATATGATGAACCTATTCAATGTGTACTTTCTATGTGAAAGTATCATAGTACTCATATAAGATTTGATTCTAATGCAAAATTATAAAAATACCCTTAAGGTATACCTTCTGTATGAAAGTATCCCTAAAACCCTTAAAAGACTCAAAAATAATTGGAAAAAATGCGAACCTATCCTAAATAAACACTTTCGACCTAAACACAATCTAATGGTTATTTAAGACTATACTCAAAGAAAAATTATGAAAATGCCCTTAGATAGACTTTCGACATGAAAGTATCTCGGTAACCCTAATGGACTTTAAAATGATCTAGGAAGGCTAATCTAATCCTAAAAATTCACCTTCAGCATAAAAGCACCCAGATGAAAAAAATTACCAAAATGCCCTAGGGTATACCTTTAACGTGAAAGTATCTCAATAACCCTAATTGACCTTAAAATGACCTTGGAAAACTAATCCAATGCTAAATATTCACATTTGGTGTAAAAGCGTCCAAGCGAGCAAAATTACCAAAATGTTCCTAGGGTATACCTTCGACATGAAAGTATCTAGTAATCCTAATAGACCTTACAATAACCTTAGAAGGCTAAACTAATCCTAAAATATTCACCTTTGGCGTAAAAACGTCCCAGTGAGTAAAATTACAAAAATATCCCTAAGGTATAACTTCGACATAAAAGTATCTCGGTAACCCTAATAGACCTTAAAATGATCTAGGAAGGCTAAACTAATCCAAAAAATTGACCTTCGGCATAAAAGCATCCTGATAAAAAAATTACCAAAATGCCCCTAGGGTATACCTTCGACGTGAAAATATCCTAGTATCCCTAAAGGATATTAAAATGACCTTAAAAAGGCTAAACAAATTCTAAAAATTCACCTTTGGTGTAAAAGTATCCCAGTGAAAAAATTATGAAAATGCCTCTAAGGTATACTTTTGACATAAAAGTATCCTGGTACCCTAATGGACACTGAAATGGCCTTAAAAAGGCTAAACGAATTCTAAACATTCACCTTTGGCATTAAAAGCATCCTAGTGAAGAAAATAATAAAAATGCCTATAGGGTATACCTTCAACGTAAAAGTATCCCATCACCCCTAATGAACACTAAAATAACCTTAAACGACTAAGCAAATTCTAAACATTTACCTTTGGCATAAAAGTATCCTAGTGAAAAAAATTATGACAATACCCTTGGGATATACCTTCGACATAAAAGTATCCCAGTACCCCTAATGGACACTGAAATGACCCTAAAAAGGTAAAATGAATTCTAAACATTTACCTTGGTATAAAAGCATCCCAATAATAAGTTTACGAAAATACCTTTAGGGTATACCTTCGACATAAAAGTATCCCAGTACCCCTAATGGACACTGAAATGACCTTAAAAAGGCTAAACAAATTCTAAACATTCACCTTGGCATAAAAGCATCTTAGTGAAAAAAATTACGAAAATAACTTTAGATAAACTTTCGACATAAAAGTATCTCGTTAGCCCTAATGAATATTAAAATGACCTTAAAAGGCTAAGCAAATCCTAAACATTCAAATTTGATATAAAAGCATCCCGATTACTATCTAGGACTCGATTTTAAATAATTAACAAAATGCCCTTAGGGATTGCCTTCGACATAAAAGTATCTCGGTAGCCCTAATGAACATTAAAATGACCTTAAAAGGCTAAGTGAATCCTAAACATTCAAATTTAGCATAAAAGCATCCCGGTTACTATCTAGGACTCGATTTTTAAAACATTACCAAAATGCCCCTAGGGTTTGCCTTCGACTTAAAAGTGTGCCGGTACCCTAATGGACACTAAAATGACCTTAAAAAGCCTAAACGGATTTTAAATATTCACCTTTGGCATAAAAGTGTCTCGATGAAAAAAATTACGAAAATATCTTTGGGGTATACCTTTGACATGAAAATATCCCGGGACCCCTAATGGACACTAAAATAACCTTAAAAAGGCCAAACAAATTCTAAACATTCACCTTTGGCATAAAAGCATCCAATAAAGAAATCACTAAAATCCCTCTAAGCTATACCTTTGACTTAAAAGTAACCCGGTACCTCTAATAGACACTAAAATAACCTTAAAAGGTTAAGCGAATCTTAAATATTCACTTAGGCATAAAAGCAACCCAGTTACTATCTAGGACTCATTTAAGGAAAATTACCAAAATGTCATAGGGTTTACCTTTTGACGTGAAAGTATCTTAGTACCCTAATGGAAACTAAAATGATCTAAAGTAGATGAATTTAGTCTAAATGGAAAAACTGAAATTTTAATTTTGACTTAAAATGTAAAATTTGTAGGTCAGCCCCTAAATTTTAAAAATTACATTTTGTATCCTTCAGAAGACCAAACAAATACAAAAAGTTTTCAAAATTTTTGTATCCCTACAAAAGGCCAAATATGATAGAAATCTTTACAACCGGTAAAAGGTCCAATTTGCCCTTTAGATACTAAAATCTACTATTTAGTCCCTAAACTTTTTTTAAATTTTCATTTTAGCCCCTACAGGATGAAATAACCAAAATCACACAAAAATACATGTGGAAAATATAGCAAATATGCTAGCAAGAATTTGGCCAAACACCTTGGCCTTAAAACAAAATTTTTTTTCTATATTTTGCAAAATAGCCCCTAAATCTCCTAAATTTGCATTTTGACCTTTAGATAAAAAATCACAAAACATTACCCAAAAAATCATCAAATCATCCAAGAATTAACCCAAAAATCATGGACAAAAATCTACATGAAGGCTCGACCAAGCACTTTTTGCCGTAAAACATGATTTTTGCATATTTTGCAATTTAGACCTTAAATTTTCTAAAATTATGAAATGGCCCCTAAAATGTTAAAATCACGTAAAACATGTTCCAAAACACACAAAATCAGTTTTCTAATAGCTTATGAAGCTCTCAACCGAACCAAAAATGGCATACAAAAAAGTTTACATATTTTATGATTTAATCCTTAAAGTTTTTAATATTTACAAAATAGGCTAAAAATCATACAATCAACACAAAAGTATGTATAAAATCATCACCAAAAATTCCTATTAAATTCATCCAAGTGAAAAAAACAAACTATCATTTAATATTTTCTTAACACAAAATCATAAAAACAACCATGAATAAATATCATCAACTCAAATACAAAAATAAAATCATAAAAAAATAAATA
>JBBYHM010046945.1:0-49529 GCA_038381775.1 Adansonia rubrostipa
CCATAAACACATTCTCCTCATTGGGATAAATGACAATGGGGCATTGGCTTCATGAGAAAAGCTTTTCTTCCAACCATCATCCTTAGAATCAATGTTCATTTGTTAATAAGGACAAACCTGGATATATGTAATAACATCCTTTCTTCTCATCATTGGGCACCATAAACACATTCTTCTCATTACGATAAATGACATTAACGCTTTTGTTCATAAAAAAAGCTTTTCCTTCTGCCATTTTCTTAAAATCAAAGTTCGTCCATCGATTAAGACAAACTTGGATACACGTAATAATCTCCTTTTTTATTCTTGATTAGGCACCATAAACACATTCTCCTTATTGGGATAAATGACAATAATGCTTTGGTTTCATAAGAAAAGCTTTTCTTTCCACCTTTTTTTTTTGGAATCAAAGTTCGTCTGTCAATTGCGACAAACCTAGATACACATAATAATCTCCTTTTTACTCTTGATTGGGCACCATAAACACATTCTCTTCATTAGGATAAATGGTGATGATGCTTTGTTTTTCATAAGAAAAGCCTTTCTTCCTACCATTTTTTTGGAGTCAAAGTTCATCCATCAACTGTGATAAACATGGATGCACTTAATAACCTTCTTTCTTTTCATGATTGGGCACCATAGTAATATTCTCGTCATTGGGATAAATGATAATGACACATTGGTTTCATAAGAAAAGTTTTTCTTCCAACCATTTATGTTAGAATTAATGTTCATTTGTTAGTAGGGACAAACATGGATATGCATAATAATCTCATTTCCTTTCAGGATTGGGGACCATAAACATATTTTCCTTATTAAGATAGATGACATTGATACTTTAGCTTAATAAGAAAAGCTTTTTTTTCCACCATTTTTTTGAAATCAAAGTTCGTTAGTCAATTGCAATAAACATGGATGCACGTAATAATCTCCTCTCTTTTCATAATTAGACACCATAAACACATTCTTGTCATCGGGATAAATGACAATGATGCATTGGTTTCATAAGAAAAGCATTTCTTCCAACCATTTTCTTTAGAATCAATGTTCATTCGTTAATAGGGACAAACCTGGGTGCATATAATAATCTCTTTTCTTTTCTTGATTGGGCACCATAAACACATTCCCTTCATTGTGATAAATGACATTGACACTTTAGTTCATAAGAAAAGCTTTTGCGTCTATCATTTTCTTAAAATCAAAGTTCGTTAATCAATTAAGACTTGGATGCATGTAATAATCTCCTTTTTACTCTTGATTGGGCACCATAAACACATTATCCTCATTGGGATAAATGGTAATGATGCTTGTGGTTTTATAAGAAAAGCTTTTCTTTCCACCATGTTCCTTAGAATCAAAGTTTGTCCTTTAATTAAGACAAACATCAACACAGATTATAATCTATTTTCTTTTTATGATTCGATACCATAAACACATTCTTCTCATTAGGATAAATGACAATGATGCATTGGCTTGACAAGAAAAGCTTTTTTTTAACCATTTTCCTTAGAATCAATGTTTATTTGTTAATAGGGGCAAACATGGAAAACATAATGATCTCATTTCTTTTCAGAATTGGGCACCATAAACACATTCTCCTCATTGCGATAGATGACATTAATACTTTAGTTTCACCTTTTTTTTGGAATTAAAGTTTGTTCGTTAAGTATGACAAACATGGATGCATGTAATAATCTCCTTTTTTCTTGAATAGGTGCCATAAACACATTCCCCTCATTGGGATAAATGAAAATGATGCATTGGTGTCACAACGAGCCCCAGAGTGGATCCTCACACATCTATGGGTGCAAACGACTTAAAATATTTTCTGACTTAGAAATGTATTCTTCACCGAGACTTTTCTTTCACAATGCAATAAGAATGAGAAAGTAAAGATTCTTGACTTATGATACAGTAGAGGGGACCAGAAGATGAATCACTTATCTTATTGGTCTTGAAAAACCATCACGAAATGGCCAACGCTTGAAGTCATCACGAATCATTTTGGGCTAGGCATGATTGAATGCCTATTGAAACCTATGTTTTAAGTTACGAAACTCAAAACATCGATCCCCTGGTCTACACAGTACAAAGATTTGCCATTTATGTTTGGGAGTTGGTTATGCAGGATGAGGCACAAACCTCTTTGTGATACCCGAAATCGATACCTTACCTCAGTTTTAATTCTTTCAATCTTAACTCATCACTATTTTGATATAAACCTTTTTTAATGCATGAATTTTATAGAAATACAAATCCATGTTTTGATGAAAAGATTTAATCTCATATACGCCTTGGATATTTGGGGAATATAAATTTTTTTAATAAAAATGACCTCTAGATTTTACTTTTGAAAATAGAATGTTCCACTTTTGGCACTAAAGAGATACCCACGTAGAACATTACCTTTAATTTTATTTGAAATGATTGGAAAACATGAATGTAAATAATCATCACAAAGAAGTCACGTTAGTAAGGGAACGAATAAAGCAACATAGCATGCATCATTCAATGCAATGGTAAAGAAAAGTGATGGACTATTGGAATTTATCTTGCAATTGGCATCGATTATCTAGGAATAACTAAATCAATAATTTTTTAGATGCATCTGGGCTCTTGATTAAATGAGGTTTGCTTGACATATTCATAGAAGTCTGAAAAAGAGAAAATTTAATTTTAGTTGAAAGACAGGATTGGAATATCCCCTCAGAAAGATAAGGTTAGGGTATCCCCATGGATGAGAAATAATTTTCACAAAGAAAGATTTTTAAATCTTATCAATTTTAAAAAATAAGGTTAGAGTATCCCTCGAAAGGTCAGGGTTGAAAAACTTTAGTTGAGAAAACTTTGTGATTTAGAAAATGAGTGAGCATTTTGATGACTTTTGGTAAAAAAAGTTATCGTAAATGAGGATGGTAAAGATGTAAAATATTTTAATGCCTTGATATGAGCCTACGGGAGGTAAAAGCATGTTCTTGAGGATGATCTAGGTGATATGGTAACATTCAAATGTCTTAAGATGAAATTTGAGAAAATAACTTAATTTTGACCATGACCAAGAATAGGGGATAGCATCCCGCGATCCTTTTTTTTGAATTTATTCTAGATTGGTTTGAAGGCTTTAGAGGATGGACAAGATATTGTTAAAAAGGTAACTTGACGAGGGTCAATCTAAAAATATTCCTAATATCCAAAAAAATACTTTTCAAGGAAATAAATTTTCAAATTCGGGTCAATTATGCTACTGATAGAACATGCAAGGAAAATGGTGTGTCAAAATTCAAAAAATCATTTTGGACTCACTTAGTATAAAAAAATTGCAAATAATACGTTTCTAGAAAAGGAATTTCATGAACTTTTTAGGAAAAATGTTGGACGAATTTAGAATTTAGTGAGCCTAAGGGGCCTAACCAAAATGCACTTTGTTAACTCTTAGGATTTTAGATAGTCTAGGTTTGAAAAATCATAACTCTTTCATCCGGACTGATCCAGGGGTGACCAAGACCTTGTTTTAAAGATATTTTGACACATTTTAAAAAAAAATATTATAAAATTCATGAAAAATCATTTGGGATTTTAAAGTGATTTTTTCAATTTGTAACAATGATGCTACCAGTAGAGGATAAAGTAAAGCATAGGGTATTTCTTATTTTCTCTATGTTTACAAGTCCAAACTCAAGTCATCGACATTTGAACATCCGTAACTAAAAGGAAAGAGTTACATTAGCATTGTGAACTCATCTGGATAGCCTATAGTACTTTGGGAAGATGAAACAGCCTATTGATCATAGCACTCAAGGTTTTGACTAAAAAATAAGGCATGAACATTTAGGGAATAAGTGCAAGGCCATTTTCATTGGAAAATCAAAAGTTTTGAGCTTGTTTAATCAAAATTCTAGATCTGAAAAACTTAACTTTCCCTAAGATTTTTTTGCTAACTTTAAGGAAAATGCTTTGTCCATGCTAATCCTCGTTGGTTGAGGTTAACATGCTTGGCTTAGAGAGGTTTTGAAAATTAATTTTTTTGTATCCATCAAACATGGACTTTGATAGGGAGAAGACAACAAACATACAATGGGATAGCACATAACATGAATGGGGATGCTAACTTTACCAATGGTCTAAACAACAAAAGTGTTATGCACTGTGATAAAAAAATGTTATGGATGTTGAAAATGATAATGATTCATGACAATATGCAAGCTAATGTATAAATATGCTTAAAATAGGTTAGGCTAAGGATTCATACATGGATTAATCATAACAAGATGTGTAGATATGGCATAAAATGCATGAGCAAAAGCTATCAAAATAATAAGGATGAAATGAGGCATTTTGCACATCAAAGGGGTATTAAGGCATCCAAATCCTAAACTACCATAACCAAAAGCCATAATAATGCACAATAATCCAAAGAGGGTGATGGAAACATGGAGAGCTCACTAAAATGATGAAGATGTTGAAAAATAGAAAATAAAAGTGATAAAGTAGGAAGTTATACAAACAAAACTTAAATTTTTGGCCAAATAGTTGGAGCAATAGAGATGGATTGAATTTTCCTCTTTTCCTTGTTGTTAATATGCAAGAAAAAGAGAGAAAGAATGAGGTTTTGGTCCTAGTATGGATGAGGGTGACTTTCAAAATGTGTAGTGGTTGAGAGTGAGTGTTTTAGGGTTGTTTTTGGGTGGTGAGTGAAGAGCTACGGGATTTAGTTTTCTTAATGTGTGAATATGTTTTGGAAACTAAAAATGAGCTAGCATTTCCTAATCTCTCAGCTGAGATGTAAGTGGTCAATTTATACCAGCATTTTAGAGCCAATTTGGAAGTGTTTTTTGTCATTTCTCAAGGCAGACAAAAGTGATGCCATCTTGATGGCTATAAAATGGCTGGAGGGAGCAACTTGCTGAAAATTTGATGAACTTACGGTGGTTGGTTTAAATTTTGAAATGATTTTCTACCAAATAGAGTGGCTGATGGTGATCTTGGTCAACAAATTGGGGAGGAGTGAGGTAATCGTGTGGCATTGACCTTTTTGATCTAATTTAGACTTCAAAAATGTTTTGATTAATTCAAAAGTCTAAATTTGTAACTGGATATGGGTTTTGATGTTTTTTAAGGCAAAGAAATGAGTTAAAATCAAGTTTTGAATTAATGGTGGACAAGTTAAAAATGCTCAGATTGTGGAAAATAGCCTATATGTATCAATGCATTGCAAAATGTTTCAATACATTTGGTCCAAAAACCTTAGGTGTATCGATACAATGAACATTGTATTGATACATGTTGATATGTATTAGTACATTTCTTTACAGAATGCACATTTTGGTCTTGGCATGGCCTAGTATCGATACATAAGCTCCTGTATTGATACATAAGCTTATGTATCGATACATTTACATGTTGCATCGATACATATGGGGACATTTCAAATTTTTGGATCATTGAAGCATTGTATCAATACATGAGAACCATGTATCGATACATTTAAGCAAAATTATGAATTTTCTCATATCTTTTATCCCTAGACACCTTAAACTACATCTTTTAATGCCACATCTTTGCATTTATCTTTGATATGATCCATATGCCTTCTTGACCTCCTTAAAAGTACTTTTTTGTTAGGTGACATGTCATCCAACGATCATTGCCCCCTTTTATATCCATGCCCTAAGTTACTAAAAAATAAGCTCGACAAAATAAGGTGTCTACAGCTGCCCCTCTTTGATCGGTGCTAAGAATTCAGAACAGGGCAAAGACAAATAGATACTATTTTGTCTGAGGTTGAATAGCATTCCCCAAAACACTTGTAAAAAAATAAGTTATGATTACAGTCTACTATGATAAGTGCAGTGCATTAGTAGTGATCCCTACTAGGGTGTAAGGTTTTCTAAAGTTTGACCCCCTTAGGCAGGTGCAGAGTAACGTGGATTTTTTATGTGGGTACCGTGGACTTAAACTTGGGTGCCACCAGCTCATGTGGGCTTTGATTCGAGTGTTGGCAACTTGTGCAGGCTTTAACTCAAGCTAGGTGCACCAGCTTGTGTGGGCTTTGACTTAGACTTGGGTGCCACCAGCTTATGTGGACTTTGACTTAGGTGCCGCCAGCTTATGCAAGCTTTGACTAAAGCTAGGTGCCACTAGCTTATGTGGGCTTTAAAAAGGTGCTACTAACTTGTGTGGCTTCAAAAAGATACCACTGACTTGTAGGCTTTAAAAAGGGTGCCATTGACTTATAGGCTTTGAAAAGATGCCACTGACTTGTGGGCTTTAAAGTAGTGCCACTGACTTATGGGCTTTGAAAAGGTGCCACTGACTTATGGGCTTTGAAAAGGTGCCACTAACTTATGGGATTTGAAAATGGTTGTGGGATTTAAAATGGTGCCACTAACTTGTAGGCTTTGAAAATGGCACCACTGACTTATAGGCTTTGAAGAGAGGTGCCATTAACTTGTGGGCTTTGGAAGGGTGCTACTAATTTATGGCCTTTGAAGAGGTGCCACTAGCTTATAGGCTTTGAAGAGGTGCCACTAACTTGTAGGCTTTGAAAAATATTCCACTTACTAGTGGGCTTTAAAGGGGTGCCACTGACTTATTGGTTTTGAAAAGGTGGCATTGACTTATGGGCTATAAAGAGGTAGCACTGAGTTATGGGCTTTAAAAAGGGTGCCACTGACTGGTTGGCTTTGAAGGGGTTCCACTAACTTGTGGGCTTTTGGAAAGGGTGCCACTGACTTGTGGGCTTGATATGGGTATGATTAGCATCCGCTTGTTTGCAGATAGGTTTGTTGCCACCAGCTCATGTGGGCTTAAGAAAGTTTAATGATTGGTGCCTATTAATTAATGCTTGGTTTACGAAGCTTAGAGTTCTTAGTAGGGAATCCTTAGAAGTTTGGTGAACCTGGCTTGAAGTAACAATTCAAAAATCATGATGTGTGATGGTAATATGAATGCATGATGTGGAATGCTATCATGATTGCAAGATGTGAAGTCTAATACGGGAGATAGCCATAGTTTTTCTCGTACATCATTTAAACTCTTTTAAGGATAGTGATTCGTCTTTGTTGCAACTATGGAAAAGAATTTTCCTAATCCTATAGGGGATTGTAGTTGTCCTAGCTTCATTAGGGATACAACAAAAAACTATTCTTAAGAATTTAGATTATTGCATTTCCCAATTCAGGATGCTCAATCATTTTCCTGACAATTAGGAGGCATTATCAACAATTTAAAGACTATTTGACTGATTAGGTTAATGTCCCTGGTTTCGACAAGATTTTGATAGAACGCATGGGTCAATTTTTGGTTAGCTTAAAATGGTTTTTCTTGAAATGTGGCTTATGAAACTAAGAAATAGTTTGGTTTATGGTCATACCAAGTGGGTGTTTGAACAAGAAAAGTGCATGACCTTGATGATCAGGGTATGAGCAAAGTTCCCTATGCTTTTCTTTTCCTTTTGATGTAACATCGAGATGTCCTGATGCATATTTCAATTGATTGTCAAACATTATCAGTTAAATGACAAGTGCAATTTGAATTGTACACGGGTTAAAAGAAACAAGGTAAATTTATTTATGACAACAAAGACATAAAACTTGGTATACTATTTAACAAACAAGTGATTCGGTGGTAAGAAGTATGATCTTTTAGGCAGAAGATGCCTCTGACGAGCACAACATAAATGTTTTTTAAGTGTTTTCCAGAATCTTTCTTGAACAATAAATGTGACTAGTATGAGTTAATCTTCGAAAGATCCCTAAGACGACTTCACTTTGTTCTGTAACTAATCTCAGTCTATGCCTTATCAAAATTGATCTTTTCAAGTTGCCCTTATGGGTTTTCAACTATAGTCGAGTTGGTTACCCAGATTCTCTTTTTGGATTTTCATCTAGACATTTTTTTTTGTTTTTATTTTTTTGTTTTCTCTTTTTTTTTGAAGGATGCCTTTTCAGGGTTTTGCCCTCAATGTGTAATATTTCTTGACAAATTCTGAGTTGATTGGGTTGGGTAAGGCACTGCTATCATTTCTAACAAGATTAAGGCCCTTTCGGAGAAGGCTTGCTTCATGACATACAGTCCTTCCTAATTAAGGGCCATTTGTGAATTGGAATGATCTTTTTCAATACCAATTCGCTTGGGTGAAATTATCATGGGTGCATCTTTTTCTCATAGGCTCAGATCATGCATCTTTGATACATTTGACCATGGCAAATGGCTTTCATGTATTTTTACTTATAAGGTTAAGCTAGTCGTATCTATTCTTAACCTTTCAGCCTCTTCAAGTTTGGTTTCCATCAAAACTTTGAAAGAAGGGATCTTTACTTTAATAGACAATAAAAGAGAGTGGGGTAGCACCCATGGAAGTGCAAACTAAGGTTTGATAGGCATGAAGTGCAAAGGATAGCTTTTCATACCAGTCTTTATAAGTCTCGACCATTTTCTCAACTATTCTTTTGATGTTATTATTGCCCGCCTTGACTACCCCATTCATCTTTGGGCGATAAGGGATAGAATTATGATGTTGGATCTTAAACTATAAGTAGATTGCTTGCATCATTTATTGTTTATGTTGCTTGCATTGTCTGTGATGATTTGGTTTGAGAGGCCATATTTGTAGATGATGTCTCGCTTGACAAACTTATAAACAGTCGATCTAGTGACATTAGCAATTGAGGCAACCTCTATTTTTTTTGTGAAATAGTCGATTGCTACTAAGATAAAATGATGCCCATTGGAAGCTTTAAGGGTGATGAGCCTGATCACATCCATGCCCCAATGGAAAAAGGCCAAGGGCCATCATGACATAAAGTGGCGCTAAAGAGACATTGATCTTGTCTGCATAAATTTGACACTTATGGTATTTTCAGGCATAATTAATGCAGCCTTTTTTGAGGGTCAACCAGTAATAACCCGCTATCATGATTTACTTGGCCATATTATGTCTATTAGCATGTGTAAGATTTTGTATAAGATTTGGCTTCAGAAGTGTTAACGCATCTGAGCAATACTTGATCATGACTCTTTTTGTATAAGATTTTTCCATCAAAAACAAATCCCATAGCCAGCCTTCGATGGTCTTTTTATTAGTCTCGGTTGCATGTTTCAGATATTTCTAATCCTCGATGTAATAAAGGATGTCATAGTACCACAGTAGGCTATCATTCTCTTTTTTAAGGCTCTGACAATGAACCAAAGTTATGCAGATGCTTATCTAGATGGAGGCAATGCGTGACTCTTGCTTGACTTTAAACATGGATGATAAGGTAACTAAAGCATCAACTATTTGGTTCTCTTCTCGAGGTAAATGTCAAAAACTAATATCATTGAATTCATTCTTGAGTTTTGCTATCAGCTTCCTATACTGCATTAGCTTGGTGTCGCAAGTTTGCCATTCCCCTTTCAATTGGTAGATGACTAAGGCCAAATCACCAAACACTTGTAATGTCTTAACATTCTTCTCAATGGCTGCTTAAAGCCCCATGACACCAGCTTCATATTCTGTGATATCATTTTTATAGTCAAAATTTAGCCTTACTATGAATGGATAATGCTCTCATCGGTGACATCAATATTGCCCTAATTCCATGTCCTAAAGCGTTTGATGCTCTACCAAAATACATCTTCTAAAATCAATCTTAGTTAGAGGTGTTTTCATCTTCATAAATGCACATTAAATCTTTATCTGGGAAGTCAAACTTAAGGGTTCATAATCATCTACTGCTTGACTTGCCAAAAAATTAGCTATCACACTGCCCTTGTGGCCTTTTGACTAACATAGGCAATGTCATATTCAAAAAGCAAGACTTGCCATCTAGCCAACCTTCCTACTAGTGCAGGGGCTTTATATAGACACTTGATAGGATCAAACTTTGCAGTCAACCATGTGGTGTGATATAGCATGTACTACTTAGGTCTCTTGGTTATCCACACCAAAGCACAGCATAACTTCCTAATTATGGAGTAGTTGCACTCCCATTTTATGAACTTTTTGCTTAAGTTATAGATTGCTTGTTCCTTCTTTCTTGACTCATCATGCTGCTCTAATACATAAACCATAAACTTGTCAAAGATTGCCAAGTAAAAGATTAAAGGTCAGCTAGGCACCGATGGTACCTATACTGGTGGGTTTGACAGATAATGTTTGACTTTATCAAAGGCTTCTTAACATGCCTCATTCCATTTTCTCAAATTTTGCTTGCGAAAGAGCCAAAATATAAGGTCATATTTGTCAGTGAGCTGGGATATGAATCTAGCAATGTAGTTTAGTCTCCCCAAAAAGCTTCTAAATTTTTTTTTGGTTTGAGGCGGTGGTATATCTTGAATGGCTTTGACTTTGTTTGGGTCAATTTCAATCCTTTTTTCACTAACTATAAAGCCTAAAAGCTTGCCTGAAGTGACTTCGAAGGTATATTTTGTAGGATTCAATTTAAGTTAAAATTTTCATAGTCATTCAAGAAGCTTTTGAAGGTCTGTGACATGCTCACCCTCTTTCGTTGACTTGGCAATCATGTCGTCCGCGTAGACCTTAATTTCTTTATGCATCATGTCATGGAACATGGCTGTCATGGCTCATTGATATGTTGCCCCAGCAATTTTTTAGTCTAAAAGGCATGACATTATAGGAAAACATCCCCTGCATGGTTACAAAAGTTATTTTTACTATGTCTTTGGGCACCGTCTTGATCTGATTATAGCTTAAGAATCCATCCATGAAGGAGAAAAGATAATCCTTGGCTGCGTTATCTACCAAAGTGTCAATAAAGGGTAGCGAGAAGTTATCCTTGGGACTAGCTCCATTCAGATCTCGATAATCAATGCACATTCATGCTTTGCCATCTTTCTTTAGGACTGGGACTATATTGGCAACCCATTATGGATAGTTGGCTACTTCGATAAACCCTACATCAAACTGCTTCTTGACTTTTTTTTTTAATTTTGCGGAGCATTTCTAGCTTTATCCTTCTTAATTTTTGCTGGATCAGTTTGCATACGGGCTTGATAGGAAGCTTATAGACCATTATACCAGTGTCCAGTCCTAGCATGTCTTGATATGACCAAGCAAATACATTTTGATATTCCTGGAGTAATTCTATTAACTTGGTTGTAGTCATTAACTTTATTGAGGTTCCAATTTTAACCTCCTTTTGATCCTTCTGAGTACCCAGATTTATTACTTCCATTGGGTCTTTATAGGGCATGATTTGCTTCTCCTCTTGCTCAACTAATTGTAAAAGGTCTGCTGGTACGAAGCTTTCTTGAAAATCCTTTTCATGATCAATTTACTAGTGCAAAATGATAGTTCAAAATTGATTTTCAAAAACTAATTAGACATATCCATGTCACTGTCATCAACACACCTGAAAGGGTAAAGAAATAAACATTACAAACAGCATATACATGACCCGAAGATTCAGATGAGAATAGAGGTAAAAGATTAATTGAGACAAAGAGATTGAAAATGATGTAGGCACGCAATATGGAATGATATATGCAAAAGTTATTTCATCGATAATGTTTGATAAACATACCCCTTACATAGAACACCTACTTGCCTTTAGGCAAGGCAGGTAGGTTTTCATTTCTTGAGATTACATGAAAGGGACAGGAAAAGTGCAGGGGCTTTTGTCATGACCTCATCATCAAAATCAAGTCTTGGTGGAAGAACACAAATTCTATGGCTCTGTATCTTAAAAATCGAGGTAGTAGAGGGCTTTGTTTAAGATGATGAGGACATCTTTAGCCTTTTGCTTTTCTAGTTAGCTTGAATCAATTCGTTCTCCTAAATAGAATATCTCATAGAGAGATGAGAACATTATCGGCTTTGATTCTTTCTCTTGACCTAATGATTGTGTCATCTCCTAGTTATGGATCCTACTTTCTTATTGCCTTCTTGACTGCACCTTAGCCTTGAATCCTAAGCCTTTTTTATTGACTTGAGTGGTGACCAACAGAGCTTAGGCTATCCCTTGTAGATTCTTGCCAAGCCTTTTTCCAGCATGTGAACCTTTGCCAGTGATCATTTTTAAACCCAAGTAGGAACTCTTTGACAGGTGGGGTTTAACTATTGATAATCTTTCTCCCATAAATGTTGCATTGACAAACTTGAAAGATTGGAATCATGAATCTGACGCATCTTCATTAGGCTTTATGTAGATATCCTTAGTAAAAGCAATGGTAATCATTTCTTCTTTAGCTCCGATGGTGAATACTATTTCATCTATCACAAATTTAGCTTTTGATGGAGAGAAGATGGGGTGGCTCTGACAAAGTATATCCATGGCCTTCCTAATAGGTAGTTGTAAGAAAGATTAATATCCATAACTTGAAAATCAACTTCATATGTACATAGGCCTATCTAGAATAGGATTGTGATATCTCCAATTACTCCCTAACATGTTCCTTTAAAAGCTCAGACTACAATGTGGCTACTCTTGATGTTGGACTAATTGGCAAGAAGTTTACTTAATGTAGTCATGGGCATGACATTAAAGGTTGACCATTATCTATGAGTACTTCAAGAAAAATGTGTCCCTTACGATGGGTAGTGATATGCAGAGCTTTATAACTGCCTTTGTCTCCGAGTGGGATCTCATCAATGGTGAAGGAGATATAATTATCTGCCATGATGTTGCTCACTAGCCGACCTAATTTGTCCATAGAGATGTTTGGGGCCACATATGCTTTGTTTAGCACCTTCAGTAATGTATTTTGGTGAACCTCTGAATTAAGTAGCAAAAATAGCATAGAAATCTTGGTGGGCTGTTTGCTTAGCTAGTCCATAATGTAGTATTCATTTTGCTTAATGAACTTAAGAAACTCTGAGGCTTTTTTTTCACTTACTACTTCCTTAACTTTCTCGAGCTAAAAATTTTTTGCTTGCACTTAAGTAGTAGTGTTGCTTGGAGATGCATCAACCTTTTATTTTTCTTGAGTTAAGGGAGCGTAACACTTAATGCTACAGTTAGATGACTAACTCCTAATAGTTCCATTGTGGCAGTGTGAAGGTTAGTTCTCTAATCATCACTGCTTGATTCTTGTATTTCCATGGGACAGCTTTATTGCTCTTATACGGTAATGGTTTAGGTACCTCAACAACTAACTTTGGTATAGGTATTAAAAAACTAACCTCGAGACTTGACTTGCCATAAAGAATAAGGGGTCAGTTTCTATCGTAAGCTGGCTGCGTGGTTTTATCCCCTATCATGTTGATAGATTCAACAGTAGCATTTCCTGATAGAATTCTATCTGGCTTTCATTCATTGTTCTTTGAACCATAGACTTAAACTCCTTACATGTTTGTAAGGTTTGACCTACAACTATATGGAAGTCATAGAAGTTGTCGAGATTGTCTTTTAATTTTTCTATTGCGTTAAGCAACCCGACCTGAATCAATGCTTGCCAGACCAAAAACATTAGTATCCTTATATCTTTTATGCTTGCCTTGACTTCATATTTGTTCTTAATGCCGATCATGTTTGCAGTTGACTTTTTACTATTTGGTAAAGGATTAGTAGCAATACTTGGTCCCTGGCTCATCTCAAATTGCAAAACTTTTGAGTTAATCATATTTTGCACACTTCGCTTCAAAGATATGGAGTTCTCAATGTATGCCTTATAGCCCCAATATGGTATTCATGGTGGGCATTAGGGTTGTACCATTATGGGTATGGCAGCTTTTTTTCTATGACATAGATTAAACCCACTAAGTGATTTTGAAGCAAAGTTTGGTAGAGCTCCTTATAGGTTATAGGGATGGGATATAAGTGTTGCCTTTGTTAATTCGAACCTCCATTACTAGGTGCATTATTGGTTTTTCGATGGGTATTTTGGTGGACTTATAGAGAGTAGCTTTATGGTGGGTTTGATGGGATTGTAAATAATGGGTTATAGGTTATGGCATAAATTGGCTGCGAGGATATTGTGATAGGGTGAGAATGCAACGTGCTTGAGTAGAAAGGGTTGGGTGCTTAACGCTGTCTTGGCTAATATGAGCCAATATAATTTATGGCATTGGCCTCTCTTTCCTTTTTTTTACTGGTAATGGGTTTCTTACCCAATCCAACTATTTCCTTAATAGACATTCTGCCAGTCCTAATGGCGACATTGATAATTTTTCATAAAGAACTAAGTCTCCAAATTTTTTGATGGCATTCCCTACAAGCTTCTTGTAATAAAGAGTATGTAAGGTATGAATGAAAGTGACTATCATTTTTTTTTATAAGGGGAGGCTAGACTAGTGCTGCTTCTTTTCTCCACCTTTGGGCATATTGCATGAAACTTTTAGTGGATCTCTTCTCAAAATTCATTAGGGAAAGTTGATCCGATGCCCAATCCAATATGTGCTGGTATTGATTTAGAAGGCTTTCACCAAGTCGACCCATGATTAGATTTTCACATTGCCTAGCTTGATATACCATCGAGCTGCTACCCTTACTGGAAGTAATGGATGAGGAGCTTTTTATCTTTCTGGTACCCGACCATCTTTTGCAGGTACATTCAGACATGGACAGAAGTGTTAATGGTTATATTAAACTTTTCAAACTCTAAGACTTTGAACTTTAGGGTAATGATAAGGTTCGACACCAAAAATAGTGATTGCCTGTCAAGAGCTCTGAACTTGTCACTCCACTCGATAGCTAAGGGGCATTTCCCAATAGCTGGAATTTGTTCACTTCTTCCACAATCGTGATGGACTTTTGACCTTTTGCTTTCTCTAGTTCCTTATAGTCAAGGGTTATCAAATCTATCGATAAGACTCTTGCATTCACCTTTTGAGTACCGAGAATAAATTGACCTGCCACCATGGGATTTGGGTGGATGACTGGCAGAGCCTAAGCAGCAAGTGTAAGAGTGGGCTATTGTTCTTGTCTAGTTTGCCCTTAAGTGGGTTCTGGATTATTGGCAGGGGGACTTTAAACATTGAGAGGATTATTCCTTGTTTCAGCAATGATGGCTTGCCCTTCTTATTTCATAAAAGTAGTCATTAGTTCCATAAGTTTTGCAATTTGATTTTCCATTTCGTATTGCTAACGAAGAATCTGGTCTTGTGATTCCTTAACTATTAGCTCAAGTCACTCAATACGAGCTTTACGATCACTCGTCATGATTTGCTTACAACGTAGTGTGTTGTAGTGGTGCATGCTGTAAGGTCCCGTGTTCCTGATTGATCTCGAAATCCCTTATACTTTTATGGCCCAATTCCAATATTAGACTTTTATTTAAAAATGTATTTATTAATGAGCATTTATGATGCAATGACGAGTTAAGATAACAAATGGTTGGTGCAAGGTAATGAAAAATGGTGAAATTAAATGGGCATATGCATTGGAAACAACTGATTCTTGGAACTGCTTCGTTAATAACATCATTCATAAAGTCAAAAAGGGTTTTTCTTTTATGACATGATTACATCTGAAAGTATTTAACGTGATTTCATTATGTAATCACACGATCAAGAAAACCCAAAAGCTGTTGCTCATGATTTCCAACAGGTATGATGTCTCACCTTATGGATCGAGCTGCTTCAACCATGTCGTCTACCTTTTGTTGAGCCATCTGAACTTGTTCAGTGAAGTGTTGATGTTACGCTTAGTAACTCAGACGTGCTTAGTCGATTGTCGTTTGCCACTCTAATTTGCGTTGCTTGAAAGCATTTGTTAGTTCATTGATATGACCTTAATGAACCTGGAGAGACTATTCTAACTCTTGGATTTTGTGAGTAAGGGCTTCATTTTCAATCCTGACAGCTCTCACATCTCGCATTTAGGCCTTGAGTCTTTGATTCCTTTGTTGGTAGGTGGAAGCAAAAGCACATACCCTTGTGAATTTTTCTTTGCTAGTTCTAACTTCCTCCTTTTGCTAATTTAGCTCGCGATTGAGAGTGGTAACTTTCGCTTCCTATTCAACTGATGTCTTGCCAATACGTCGAGACTTGTTAGCTTTTCAAAATGTCACATAATCCTTGGTTAGGCTTTTGAGGTCATCCTTGAAGTGATCCATTTATTTAACAGCTCGATCCATTTCACCACTCCTAAGATAGATATCCATATCTAGCTGGCCCTTTTCCTCCTTAAGTCAAAAGGTTTCTATGGGAAATAATGTTTTTTTCTTGCTCGAACTCCCTTCTAAGTAGCTCGATCTCAGAAAGCGATTCCTTTATTGGGATTTACAATATCCCAGAGTTCGGTGGTGGCAATGGATCATTGATACGATAGAGTCTTTATTCCTCGTATCTAGGAGTGGTAGGGCTTCCTTTCCAGTATCTTTCCAAACAATAGACCTATTCCAAGCTTGGAAAGCAAACTAGACTTTTGCTTTATAATTGGGATCTCCGTATTCAAAATCCCAACATCCTAAGTCTTCGAAGAACGGGATTAATTGCTGGCACTGGAACTAACACAATACCAATAGAAGAGTACAACTAGTATTTCCCTTAAATCCCAAGGGCGGTACATAAGTGTAGTCTCCACATCTTTACATAATTGACTGAGGGAACACCTATGGGGCTCTCCATGTGATTTCTTCCTCTTTGATGTTTCGTAATTACTCAACCTAATGCTTTTCTATCTTATCTTAATGACATTCTTCCTTTAATACTATGGAAAGAGGACTAAACTTAAAGAAAAAATTTCACCTATTTCTTTCCTTCCTAACATATAGATGACCTAGGAGACATATCTGAAGAATAAGGCACACCCGATAAACCTTTCTGTTCTCATTCTTTTACAAAGGCTGAGGGTGTGGATGGTTTCAGTGATGATGGTGGAAGTAGGGTTGATGTTGCAACATAGGCAAGAAAAGAAATCTGTGACTGTCGCCTTTACATAACCCAAAGCCTTTAGGAATATAGAAAGCGAGCAAATTGCCAGAGTGTAAACATCTTGAGCTTTCTTTTAATTAGAAAGATTTACCATAGCCTCTTTCAAGCTAGCCCAAGAAATGCATTCGTTGCTCCCTTTTACCTTGATGTGACTGTTAACACATGCTTCTGTGGCCCCAAGAGCTTGCCTCAACCTTTTGTTGAATGGAAGAGGTATTAGTGCTTTGTAGTAAATCTAGTTAGTTAGCCCTTTTTATGTTGAGCAAAGTTGTGTATTCATTAATGGTAGAGACTAAATCTTGTTGGTTGAAGGTGAAATCGATAGGCCAGATTCCAAAACTATGCCGCTACTCACAACAAGCCATCATCCAACTAAACTTGAAGTAAAAGAGCTATATCCCTATACCTTTTAGTAAAGGCTTCTTTCTTGTTGCTATCCCAACTATCCTAAATATGCTTTAATTCCTGACAATCATTCTGAAGGAAACTGATCTTGACCTCTTCATGCATTTTTAAGATATAATCAGGCTTTAAGATATCCCCGTCTTGATGTTGGTAACCTTCTAACCATGTTCTGACATTTTCAAAGGACTCGATAGTGGAAATGGGCTATTGCTCCATAAGTGATGCCCTTGCTGAACACCGAACCAGAACAACTGCCCTAAAATGATGATATTCATGACAATTATGATGAGATGTTGCATGTGCAAAATGAAGGGAAAATGAGTTAGTGAAACATAAAAGAGACAAATGTAAGGAATTAAAGAATTTAAGAACATAAGAAAAAAATATTCATTACATGTCTCGACCACGGTGGTCAGACAAGTAACAGGCAGTGTATCAACATGTCCGGATGCAACTTGCCCTTCATGAGGTGATATAATATCTTATTTTGATAAAAAATAATCGACTAACAGTAATATTCATTTATCACCACTAGTACAGATATGCATTAAGCCATGACTCGAATAGCATAACGGCTTACAACATAAGACATTATGAACGATGGTTTTTGCTCACCATCACTTATTTAGACAAAGGTTAACCGTCGTTCAAGCAACATGACAGCATGCCTTCATAAATGATAAAAACACAAATGTGGGTGACAATTGTATACTCATTATCTCCTGTAAAATCATGGTAACTGAGAGTAAAGGTTAGGAATGTTTCCCCAAGTGACCCTGTTCTCTAAGTGTTCAGCAGCATTTCTGTATGGTTTAGCATGGTTTATCTTGTAAGGCTACTATATAAGGTTTAAGTTTATGTCTAAATAGGTATCAAAATTACTCCTTTATTCGGTAAGCATAGTCGAGGCACCCTAATCCTAAGCCCATCATAGGTTTGGCGAAATGGGTTTAATTCGGAGGATGTATTTCCTTATGCAAGTGCAGAGGGTCACTCATGAGAGACATAGGTAATTTACATTCAAGAAGTTATTGCTATGCCTATGCGGAGGGTTACTCACGATGGCAGATAGCTCACTTGCTCTTAATGATTGGGTTATAACCTCATCATGGAGTTTGGTAGGACTCTAACACATATGCAAGTGCATGGTGTGTTATGGGGAAACGATCAAACCTTTTTGCTTACTTCCGTACTACCATTGTTATTAAACTGATGATTATTCAAAAATAAGACAATCCTAACAATCATGGCAACAAAAAATTAGTTGACAAAACAAAAAGAAGGTCATAGTTAAATAATGATTGAAGATTGAAGGAATCAATAACCTATAAGACACAGCTAGTTATTGGCCTAACTCTTTATACTATCCCCAGTGGAGTCGCCAAGCTATCGCAATATGCCCTGGGGTGGATCCTTGTGGATCTTTGGGTGCATACAACTTAAAATATTTTTCTAACTTGGAAATGTCTTCTTGATTGAGACATTTCCTTCATAATGCGATGAGAATGAGAAAGTACAGATTCTCGACTTGTGATACAGTGGAGGGGACCATAAAACAAATCGCCCATCTTATTAGTCTTAAATAACCATTACAAAATGGCCAACGCTTGGAGTTGCCACCGATCATTTGGGGCTAGGCATGATTGGATGCCTATTGAAACCTATGTTTTGAGTTACAAAACTCAAAACGTTGATCCCGTGGTCTACATAGTATAAAGAATCACCATTTGGGTTCAAGAGTTGGTTACACACGATAAGGCACAAACTTTTTCGCGACGCCCAAAATCAGTACCTTACTAGTTATGTCTTATCTCAATTTCGATTCTTTCGATCTTAACTCATCACTATTTTCATCTAACACTTTTTAATGCATAAATTTTATAGAAATACAAATCCAGGTTTTGATGGAAAGATTTAATCTCATATACGCCCGGATAGATGAGGAATACAAAAATTTTTAATAAAAATGACCTCTGGATTTTACTTCTGAAAATGGAATGTTCCATTTTGGGCACTGGAGAGATACCTAAGTAGAACATTACGTTTAAGTTTTTTTGAAATGATAGGAAAACATGAATGCAAATAATCATTGCAAAGAAATCACATTGGTAAGGCAACAAATGAAGTAATGTAACATGGATCATTCAATGCAATGATAAAGAAAAGGGATAGACTATTGGAATTTATCTCGCAATTGACATCGATTATCTAGGAATAACTGAATCAACAATTTTTTACATGCATCTTGGCTTTTTAATTGAACGAAGTTTGTTTGACACATTCATGGAAGTCCGAGAAGGAGAAAGATTTAATTGTAGTTGAAAAATAGGGTTGGAGTATCCCTTCAGAAAGATGGAGTTGGAGTATCCTCACAGATGATAAATAATTTTGACAAAGGAAGATTTTTAAATCTTGTCAATTTTGAAAAATGAGGTTGAAGTATCCCCTCGGAAGGTTAAGGTTGGACTATCCCTATGGATGACAAATAATTTTGACAAAGAAGGATTTTTAAATCTTGACAATTTTGAAAGGCAGGGTTGGAGTATCCCCTCGCAAAGTCCGGGTTGGAAAACTTAAGTTGACAAAACTTTGTGATTTGGAAAATGAGTAAGCTTTTTGACAACTTTTGGCAAAAGAAATTATTATGAATGAGGATGGGAAAGATGTAAATATGTTCTTGCCTTGATACGAGCCTATGAGAGGTCAAAGCATGTTCTCGAGGGTGATCTGGGTGATATAGTGACATCTAAATGTCTCAAGATGAAATTCGAGAAAACAACTTAATTTTGACCATGACCGAGAATAGGGGACAGCATCACACAATCCCACTTTCCAAAATTATTCTGGATTGGTTTGAAGGCTTTAAAGGATGGACAAGATATCGTTAGAGAGTTAACTTGATGAGGGTCAATCTAAAAATATTCCTAATATCCTAAAAAATCACATTTCGGGGAAATAAATTTTCAAATTTGGGCAATTATGCTACTGACAGAACATGTAAGGAAAAGGGTGTGTTAAAATTTGAAAAATCATTTCGGACCCATTTGGTATCAAAAAATTGCAAATAATACATTTCTAGAAAAGGAACTTCATGAGCTTTTCAGGAAAAATGTTGGACTAATTTGGAGAAATCGTTTAGTGGGCCTAAGGGGCCAAACTAGAATGCATTTTATTAACTCTAGGTATTCCAGATAGTTTAGGTTTGAAAAATCATAACTCTATCATCCAGACTAATCCAGGGGTGAACAAGACCTCATTTTAAAGATATTTTGACACACTTTTAGAGAAAATATTATAAAATTCATTAAAATTCATTTGAGATTTTAAAGTTTGAAAAATCATAACTCTATCATCCAGACTAATCCAGGGGTGAACAAGACCTCATTTTAAAGATATTTTGACACACTTTTAGAGAAAATATTATAAAATTCATTAAAATTCATTTGAGATTTTAAAGTGATTTTTCAATTTGTAATAATGATGCTACCGGCAGGGGACAAAGCCAAGCAGAGGATATTTCTTATTTTCTCTATGTTTACGGGTCCAAACTCGAGTCATCGACATTCGAATGTCCATGACCAAAGGGAAATAGTGCCATGAACGTCATGAACTCATTTGCATAGACCCGAAGTAATTTGGGATGATGAAATAGCTTGTTGATCATACCGCTCAAGGTTTTGACTCAAAAATAAGGCACAAACATTTAAGGAACAAGTGCAAGCCATTTTTGTTGGAAAATCAAAAGTTTTGGGCTCCTTTAATCAAGATTCCAAATCTAGAAAACTTAATTTTCCCTAAGATTTTTTTGCTAACTTGAAGGAAAATGCTAGGTCCATGTTAGTCCTTATTGGTTGAAGTTAACATGCTTGGCTTGGGGAGGTTTTGAAAATCATTTTTTTTACAACCATCAAACATGCACTTTGATAGGGAGAAGACAACAAACATACAAAGGGATGGCAAATAACATGAATGGGGATGCTAACTTTACCAATGGTCTAAATAATGAAAGTGTTCTGTACTTTCAAAAGAAAATGTTATGGATGCTAAAAATGACAATGATTCATGACAAGATGCAAGCTAATGTATAAATATGCTTGAAATATGTTAGGCTAAGGATTCATACATGGATTAAATATAACAAGATGCATGGATATGGCATAAAATGGATGAGCAAGAGCTATCAAACTAATAAGGATAAAATAAGGCATTTTGCACATCAAAAGGGCATTAAGGCATCCAAATCCTAAACTATCACAACCAAAAGCCACAAGAATACATAAGAATCCTAAGAGGGTGGTGGAAACATAGAGAGCTCACTAAAATGATGAAGATGCTGAAAAATAGAAAATGAAAGTTATAAAGTAGGAAGTTATACCAACAAAACTTAAATTTTGGCATTATAGCAACAAAACATAAATTTTTGGCGAAATAGTTGAAACAATAGAGATGGCTTGAATTTCCCTCTTTTCCTTATTGTTAACAATCAAGAAAAAGAGAGAAACAATGAGGTTTTGCTTCTGGTATGGATAAGGGTGCTTTTTAGAATTTGTAGTGGTTGAGAGTGAGTGTTTTGGGGCTATTTTCGGGTGCTAAGTGAAGAGGTACGAGATTTAGTTTTCTTGATTTGTGAGTGTGTTTTAGAAGCTAAAAATGAGTTGGAATCTCCTAATTTCTAAGCTGAGATATAAGTGGTCTATTTATACCAGCATTTTAGAGCCAAATTGGAGGTGTTTTTAGTCATTTCTCAAGGGTGGCAAAGTGATGTCATCTTGATGGCTATAGAGTGGCTGTAGGGAGCAACTTTTGCAAATCTGATGGACATAGGGTGGCTAGTTTAAATGCTAAAATGATTTTCCAACAAATAGGGTGGCTGATGGTGATATTGGTCAACAAACTAAGGAGGAGTAGGGTGATCATGTGACATTGACTTTCTTGATCTAATTTAGACTTCAAAAATGTTTTGATTAATTCAAAAGTCAAAATTCATAATCTTAAATGGGTTTTGATATTTTTTATGTAAAGAAATGAGTTAAAATAGAGTTTTGGATCAATGGTGGATGAGTTAAAAATGCTCGAACAATGGAAAATGGCTTGTATGTATCGATACATTGCAGAATGTATCGATACATTTGGTCTAAAAACCTTGAGTGTATTGATACAATGAACATTGTATTGACACAATGATCATTGCATCGATACTATGAACCATTGCATCGATCCAATGGTTCATTGTATCAATACATTTCTTTACAGAATGCACGTTTTGGTTTTGGCATGGCCTAGTATCGAAACATGAGCTCCTGTATCGATGCATAAGCTTATGTATCGATACATTTACATGTATTGATACAATTGAGGACATTTCAAATTTTTGGATTGTTAGAGCATTGTATCGATACATGAGAACCATGTATCAATACATTCAAGCAAAATTATGAATTTTCTCATATCCTTTGTCCTTGGACACCTTGAACTACGTTCTTTGATGTCACATTTTTGCATTTATCTTTGATATGATCCATAGGCCATCTTAAACTCCTCAAAATATTTTTTTGTTAAGTGACACATCACCGAGCGATCATCCCCTCTGTCATGTCCTAACCCGAAGTTGCTAAAAAAATTAGATTGGGCAGACTAAGGTGTCTACAATTGGTTTAATAAGAAAAGCTTTTATTTCCATCATATTCCTTAGAATCGAAGTTCGTCCTTCAATTGGGACAAACTTTGATACATGTAATAGGCTCATTTCCTTTCATAATCGAGTGCCATAAACACATTCTCCTCATTGGAATAAATGACAATGACGCACTAGTTTCATAAGAAAAGCTTTTCTTCCAACCATTTTACTTAGAATCAGTATTCATTTATTAATAGAGACAAACACGGATACAAGTAATGATCTCTTTTTTTTTCATGATTGGGCACCAAAAACACATTCTCCTCATTCGGATAGATGACATTGATACTTTAGTTTCACAAGAAAAGCTTTTCTTTCCACCATTTTTTTGGAATCAAAGTTTGTCCATCAATTATGACAAACGTTGATAGATGTAATAATCTCCTTTCTTGTCATGATTGGGCAACATAAACACATTCTCCTCATTAGAATAAATGACAATGACAAATTGCCTTCATAAGAAAAGCTTTTCTTCTAACCATTTTCCTTAGAGCCAACATTCTTTAATACGGACAAACATTGATAAACATAATAATCTCCTTTTCTTTCATGAATAGGCACCATAAACACATTCTCTTCATTGTTTTAAATGACATTGACGCTTTAGTTCATAAGAAAGCTTTTGATTCCACCATTTTCTTAAAATCAAAGTTCATCTGTCAATTGAGACAAACTTGGATACACGTAATAATCTCTGTTTTAATCTTGATTGGGCACCATAGACACATTCTCCTTATTGGGATAAATGACAATGATGCTTTGGTTTCATAAGAAAAGCTTCTTTTCTAATGTTTTTTTGGAATCATAGTTTATCCATCAATTAAAAAAATGGATCATGTAATAATCTCCTTTCTTTTCATGATTAGGCATATAAACTCATTCTCCTCATAGGGATAAATGACAATGATGCATTGGTTTCATAAGAAAAGCTTTTCTTCCAACCGTTTTCCTTAGAATCAATGTTCATTTATTAATACGGACAAACATGGATACACGTAATGATCTCCTTTCTTTCACGATTAGGCACCGTGAACACATTCTCCTTATTGTGATAAATGATAATAATGCATTGGTTTCAAAAGAAAAGCTTTTCCTTCCACCATTTTCTTAGAATCAAAGTTTGTTCATCGATTGAGACAAACTTGGATGCATGCAATAATCTCCTTTTTATTCTTGATTGGGCACCATAAACACATTCTCCTCCTTGGGATAAATGATAATGATCCTTCAATTCATAAGAAAAGCATTTTTTTCCACCATTGTGTTGGAATCACATTTTTTCTATCAACTTTGACAAACCTGCATGCATGTAATAATCTCCTTTTTATTCTTCATTGCGCACCATAAACATATTCTCCTCTTTAGGATAAATGACATTGATACTTTTGTTTCATAAGAAACACATTTCTCCCTACCATTTTCCATAGAATTGAAGTTCATCCTTCAATTGGGACAAACCTCGATACATGTAATAATCTTTTTTCTTTTCATGATTAGGCATGACAAACACATTCTCCTTATTGGGATAAACGACAATGATGCATTGGCTTCATAAGAAAAGCTTTTTTTCGAACCATTTTCCTTACAATCAATGTTCATTCATTAATAGGGACAAATATAGCTATAAGTAATGATCTCCTTTTTTTTTACGATTGGGAGCCATAAACACATTCTCCTCATTGGGATAGATGGTAGTGATACTTTAGTTTCATAAGAAAAGCTTTTATTTCCACCATTTTTTTGGAGTCAAAGTCTGTTCATCAATAGTGACAAACATAGATGCACATAATAATCTCATTCCTTTTCATGATTGGGTAACATTAACATATTCTTCTTATTGGGATAAAGGACAATGACATATTGGCTTCATAAAAAAAGCTTTTCTTCCAACCAAATTCTTTTCCACTATTTCTTTGGAATCAAAGTTTGTCCATCAATTATGTCAAACATGGATTCACGTAATAATCTCCTTTTTTTCATGAATGGGCACCATAAATATATTCTCCTCATTGGTATAGATGACAATGGCACATTAGTTTCATAAGAAAAGCTTTTATTCCAACCATTTTCCTTTGAATTAATGTTCGTTCATTAATAGGGACAAACATGGATACACATAGTAATCTTTTTTCTTTTCATGATTGGGCACCATAAACAAATTCTCCTTATTGTGATAAAGGACATTGGCACTTTAGTTCATAAGAAAAGCTTTTCCTTCCATCAATTTCTTAAAATCAAAGTTCATCCCTTAATTAAGACAAACCTGGGTACATAAAATAATCTCTTTTTTATTCTTGATTGGGCACCATAAACACATTGTCCTGACAATGATGCTTTGGTTTCATAAGAAAAGTTTTTCTTTCCACCATCTTTTTGGAATCAAAGTTCGTCTGTCAATTACGACAATGTTGGATGCACATAATAATCTCCTTTTTATTCTTGATTGGGCACCATAAACACATTCTCCTCCTTGGGATAAATGACAATGATGCTTTGGTTTTATAAGAAAAGCTTTTCTTCCAACCATTTTCCTTAGAATCAATATTCATTCGTTAATGGAGACAAACATAGATACAAATAATGATCTCCTTTTTTTTCACAATTAGGCACCATAAACACATTCTCCTCATTGGGATAAATGGTAGTGATACTTTCCTTTCATAAGAAAAGCTTTTCTTTCCACCATTTTTTTGCAATCGAAGTTCATCCTTTAATAGTGACAAGCATAGATGCATGTAATAATCTCATTTCTTTTTAAGATTGGGCAACAAAAACACATTCACCTTATTAGGATAAAGGACAATGATGTATTGGCTTCATAATAAAAGCTTTTCTTCCAACCAAAGCTTTCTTTTCCACTGTTTTTTTGGAATCAAAATTTGTTCATCAATTATGACAAACATGGATACATGTAATAATCTCTTTTTTTCGTAAATAGGCACCATAAACATATTCTCTTCATTGGGATAGATGACAATGGCACATTAGTTTCATAAGAAAAGCTTTTTTTTCCAACCATTTTCCTTAGAATTAGTGTTCGCTCGTTAATAGGAACAAACATGGATACACATAATAATCTTTTTTCCTTTCATGATTGGGCACCATAAACACATTCTTCTCATTATGATAAATGACATTGGTGCTTTAGTTCATAAGAAAAGCTTTTCCTTCCACCAATTTCCTAAAATCAAAGTTCATCCGTCAATTAAGACAAACTTGGGTACACGTAATAATCTCCATTTTATTCTTGATTGGACACCATAAACACATTCTTCTTATTCGGATAAATGACAATGATGCTTTGGTTTCATAAGAAAAGCTTTTCTTTCCACCATTTTTTTGGAACCAAAGTTCATCCGTTAATTACGACAATGTTGGATGCACATAATAATCTCTTTTTTATTCTTGATTGGGCACCATAAACATATTCTCCTCATTAGGATAACTGACAATGGCGTGTTGGTTTCAAAATAAAAGCTTTTCTTTTAACCATTTTCCTAGAATCAAAGTTTGTTCATTAATAGAGATAAACATGGATACATATAATAATCTCTTTCTTTTCATGATTCGGCAACATAAACACATTCTCTTCATTATGATAAATGACAATGACACTTTTGTTCATAAGAAAAGCTTTTACCTCTATCATTTTCTTAAAATCAAAGTTTGTCCATCAATTAAGACAAATGTGGGTACATGTAATAATCTCCTTTTTATTAAACGGCAATGATGCTTTGGTTTCATAAGAAAAGCTTTTCTTTCCACCATTTTCCTTAGAATCGAAGTTTATCCTTCAATTAGGACAAACATCGATACATGTGATCATCTCTTTTCTTTTCATAATTGGGCTCCATAAACACATTATACTCATTAGGATAAATGACAATGATGCATTGGTTTCATAAGAAAAGCTTTTCCCCCAACCATTTTCCTTAGAATCAATGTTCATTTGTTAATGGGGACAAACATGGATACACGTAATGATCTCTTTTCTTTTCATGATTAGGCACTATAAACACATTCTCCTCATTGTGATAAATGACATTACTGCTTTAGTTTATAAGAAAGGCTTTTCCTTCCACCATTTTCTTAAAATCAAAATTCATCTGTTGACTAAAACAAACTTGGATACACGTAATAATCTCCTTTTTATTCTTGATTGGGTACCGTAAGTGCATTCTCCTCATTGGGATAAATGACAATGATGCTTTGGTTTCATAAGAATAGCTTTTCTTTCCACCATTTTTTCGGAATCAAAGTTCATCATCAATTACAGTAAACCAAGATATGCATAATTATGTCCTTCTTATTATTGATTAGGCACCATAAACACATTTTCATCATTGGGATAAAATGATAATAATACTTTTGTTTCATAAGAAAAGCTTTTCTTTCCACCATTTTTTAGAATCAAAGTTCGTTCATCAATTATAACAAACATGGATACACATAACAATCTCCTTTCTTTTAATGAATGGGCACCATAGACATATTCTCCTTATTGCGATAAATGATAATGGTGCATTGGTTTCATAAGAAAAGCTTTTATTCAAACCATTTTCCTTAGAATCAGTGTTCGTTCATTAATAGGGACAAACATGGATAGATATAATAATCTCTTCTCTTCATGATTTGGCACCATAAACACATTTTTCTCATTGTGATAAATGACATTGGCACTTTTGTTCATAAGAAAAGCTTTTTGTTCCACCATTTTCTTAAAATCAAAGTTCGTTCGTCAATTGAGACAAACTTGAATACACCTAATAATCCCCTTTTTATTCTTGATTAGGCACCATAAACACATTTTCTTCATTGGGATAAATAACAATGATGCTTTGGTTTTATATGAAAAGTTTTCTTTCCATTAGTTTTTTGGAATCAAAGTTTGTCCGTCAATTGCAGCAAACCAGGATACATGAAATTATCTCCTTCTTATTCTTGATTAGGCACCATAAACATATTCTCCACATTGGGATAAATGACAATGATGCTTTGATTTCATAAGAAAAGCTTTTCTTTCTACCATTTTTTGGAGTGAAAGTTTGTCCGTCAATTGCAATAAACATGGATGCATGAAATAATCTCATACCCTTTCATTATTGGCCACCATAAACAAATTCTCGTCATTGGGATAAATGACAATGATGCATTCGTTTCATAAGAAAAACTTTTCTTCCAATGATTTTCCTTAGAATCAATGTTTGTTTGTTAATAAGGACAAACATGGATACAGATAATAATCTCATTTCTTTTTATCATTTGGCACCATAAACACATTCTCCTCATTGTGATAAATGACATGGACACTTTAGTTCATAAGAAAAGCTTTTTCTTCCACCCTTTTCATAAAATCAAAATTTGCCCATCAATTAAGGCAAACTTGGATAAACATAATAATCTCTTTTTTATTCTTAATTAGGCACCACAAACACATTCTCCTCTTTGGGATAAATGACAATAGCGATTTGGTTTCATAATAAAAGGTTTTCTTTCCACGATTTTCCTTAAAATTGAAGTTCATCCTTTAGTTGGGACAAACATCGATACATATAATAATCTCCTTTCTTTTCATAATTGGGCTCCATAAACACATTCTCCTCATTGGGATAAATGACAATAATGCTTTGGTTTTATAAGAAATGCTTTTCTTCCAACCATTTTCCTTAGAATCAATGTTCATTCATTAATAGGGATAAACATGGATACAAGTAATGATTTCTTTTCTTTTCATGATTGGGCACCATAAACACATTCTCCTCATTGGGATAGATGACATCGATACTTTAGTTTCATAAGAAAAGCTTTTTTTTCCCTCATTTTTTGAATCAAAGTTCATTTGTCAATTATGAAAAACTTGGATGCACGTAGTAATCTCCTTTCTTTTTTGGAATGGCCACTATAAACACATTCTCCTTATTGGGTTAAATGACAATGATGCATTGACTTATAAGAAAAGCTTTTCTTTCCACCATTATCCTTAGAATCAATGTTCTTCTTTTAATTGGAACAAACTTTGATACATGTAATAATCTCTTTTCTTTTTAGGATTGGCTGCCATAAACATATTCTCCTTATTGGGATAAATGATACTGACACATGGTTTTATAAGAAAAGCTTTTCTTCCAACTATTTTCCTTAGAATCAATGTTCGTTCGTTAATAGGGACACACATGGACACACGTGATGATATCCTCTCTTTTCATAATTAGGCATCTTAACACATTCACCTCATTGTTGAATGGCATTGATACTTTAGTTCATAAGAAAAGCTTTTAATCCCACCATTTTCTTAAAACCAAAGTTCATCCGTCAAATGACATAAACTTGGATGCATGTAATAATCACTTTTTTATTCTTGATTGAGTGCTATAAACATATTCTCCTTATTGGGATAAATGACAATGATTCTTTAGTTTCATAGGAAAAGCTTTTCTTTTCACCAATTTTTTGGAATCGAAGTTCGTTCGTCAATTGCGATAAACCTGGATGCACGCAATAATCTCCTTTCTATTCTTGATTGGGCACCATAAACACATTCTCCTCATTGGGATAAATGACAATTATGCATTGGTTTAATAAGAAAAGCTTTTCTTCCAACCATTTTCCTTAGAATCAATGTTCGTTCGTTAATAAGGACAAACATAGATGCATGTAATAATCTCCTTTTCATTCTTTATTAGGCACCAGAAATGCATTTTCCTCATTTGGATAAATGACAATGATGCATTGTTTTCATAAGAAAAGCTTTTCTCCTAACCATTTTCCTTAGAATCAATGCTCATTCATTAATAGGAATAAACATGGATACAAGTAATGATTTCCTTTCTTTTCACGATTGGGCTCCTTAAGCACATTCTCTTCATTGGGAAAGATGACATTGATACTTTAGTTTCATAACAAAAGTTTTTCTTTCAACCATTTTTTGAATCAAAGTTCATCCTTCAATTGTGACAAACCTGGATGCTTGTAATAATCTCCTTTTCATTCTTGATTGAGCACCATAAACACATTCTCCTCATTAGGATAAATGACAATGATGCTTTGGTTTCATAAGAAAAGCTTTTTTTCCACCATTTTCCTTAGAATCGAAGTTCGTGCTTCAATTGAGATGAGCTTCGATACTTGTAATAATCTCCTTTCTTTTTATGATTGGGCACTATAAACATATTCTCCTCATTGTGATAAATGACAATGATGCATTGGCTTCACAAGAAAAACTTTTCTTTCAACTATTTTCCTCAGAATCAATGTTCATTCATTAATAGGGACAAACATGGACACACATAACGATCTCCTTTCTTTTCATAATTGGGCATCTTAAACACATTCTCCTCATTGTTGAATGAAATTGACATTTTAGTTCATAAGAAAAATTGATTCCATCGTTTTCTTAAAATCAAAGTTTATCCATCAATTGAGACAAACTTGGATACATTTAATAATCTTATTTTTATTCTTGATTGGGTACCTTAAACACATTCTCCTTATTCTGATAAATGACGATGATGCTTTGGTAACATAAAAAAAGCTTTTCTTTTCACCATTTTTTTGGAATCATAGTTCACCCAACAATTACGTTAAACTTGGATGCACGTAATAATCTTTTTTTATTCTTGATTGGGTACATCCTCATTGGGATAAATGATAATGGTGCTTTGGATTCATGTGAAAAGCCTTTTTTTCCACCAAGTTTTTGGAATCAAAGTTTATTCGTCAATTGGAAAAAACCTGGATGCACGTAATAATCTCCTTTTTATTCTTGATTAGGAACCATAAACACATATTCCTCATTTGGATAAATGACAATGATGCTTTGGTTTTCTAAGAAAAGCCTTACTTTCCACCATTTTTTTGGAATCAAAGTTCGTCCGTCAATTGTGACAAACCTGGATGCATGTAATAATGCCTTTTTTATTCTTGATTGAGCACCATAAACACATTCTCCTTATTGGTATAAATGACAATGATGCTTTAGTTTCATAAGAAAAGCTTTTCTTTGCATAATTTTCCTTAAAATCAAAGTTCTTGCTTCAATTGAGATGAACTTTGATAGATGTAATAATCTCTTTTCTTTTCATGATCAGGCACCATAAATGCATTCTCCTCATTGTGATAAATGACATTGACACTATAGTTCATAACAAAAGCTTTTGATTCCACCATTTTTTTTAAAATCAAAGTATATTCATCAATTGAGACAAACTTAGAGACACGTAATAATCTCCTTTTTATTCTTGATTGGGTACCACAAACATATTCTCCTCATTGGGATAAATGACAATAATGCTTTGGTTTGATAAGAAAAGCTTTTCTTTCCACAATTTTTATGGAGTCAAAGTTCATCTATCAATTATGACAAACTTGGATACACGTAATAATCTTTTTTTTATTCTTGATTGGGCACCATAAACACATTCTCCTCATTAGGATAAATGATAGTGATGCTTTGATTTCATAAGAAAAGCTTTTCTTTCCACCATTTTTTTGGAGTCAAAGTCGTCCATCGATTACGATAAACATGGATAGACGTAATAATCTCCTTTCTTTTCATGGTTGGGCACCATAAACACATTCTCGTTGTTGAGATAAATGACAATGGCACATTGGTTTCATAAGAAAAGCTTTTCTTCCAATGATTTTCTTTAAAATCAATGTTTGTTTGTTAATAGGGATAAACATGGATGCATATAATAATCTATTTTCTTTTCATGATTGGGCACCATAAACGTATTCTCCTCATTATGATAAATAAGATTGACATTTTAGTTCATAAGAAAAACTTTTCCCTCTACCATTTTCATAAAATCAAAATTCACCCATCAATTAAGGCAAACTTGGATTAGGCACCATAAAGACACTCTCCTCTTTGGGATAAATGACAATGGTGCAGTGGCTTCATAAGAAAAGGTTTTCTTTTCGCCATTTTCTTTAGAATAGAAGTTTGTGCTTCAATTGGGACAAACATCGATACATTTAATAATCTCTTTTCTATTCATAATTGGGCACTATAAACACATTTTTCTCACTGGGATAAATGACAATGATGCTTTGTTTTCATAAGAAAAGCTTTTCTTGCCACCATTTTCCTTAGAATTGAAGCTCATCCTTCAATTGGGACAAACTTTGATATATGTAATAATCTCCTTTCTTTTCATGATTGGGCATCGTAAACACATTCTCCTTATTAGGATAAATGACAATGATGCGTTGGTTTCACAAGACAAGCTTTCCTTCCAACAATTTTCCTTGGAATCAATGTTCGTTTGTTAATGGGGACAAACATGGATACACGTAATGATATCCTTTCTTTTCATAATTAGGCATTGTAAACATATTCTCCTCAATGGGATAGATGACATTGATACTTTAGTTTCATAAGGGAAGCTTTTCTTATCACCATTTTTTAGGAATCGAAGTTTGTTCGTCAATTATGACAAACATAGATGCATGTAATAGTCTCCTTTCCTTTCTTGAATAGGACCATAAACACATTCTCCTCATTGGGATAAATGAAAATGACATGTTGGTTTCATAAGTAAAGCTTTTCTTTCCACCATTTTCCTTAGAATCGAAGTTCCTCCTTCAATTGGGACAAACTTTGATACATGTAATAATCTCATTTCTTTTAATGATTGGGTGCCATAAACACATCCTCCTCATTAGGATAAATGACAATGACGCATTGGTTTCATAAGAAAAGCTTTTTTTCCAACCATTTTCCTTAGAATCAATGTTTGTTTGTTAATGGGTACAAACATGGATACATATAATGATCTCCTATCTTTTCATAATTAGGCACCATAAACTCATTCTCTTCATTCGAATAGGTGACATTGATACTTTAGTTTCATAAGAAAAGCTTTTTTTTCCACCATTTTTTTGGAATCAAAGTTCATCCGTTAATTGTGAAAATCAGGGATGCAAGCAATAATCTTTTTTTCTTTTCATTATTGGGCACCACAAACATATTCTTTGTTGTGGGATAAATGACAATGATGCATTGGTCCCATAAGAAAAGTTTTTCTTCCAACCATTTGCTTAGAATCAATTTTCATTCGTTAACAGGGACAAACATGGATACATATAATAATCTCCTTTCTTTTCAAAATTGCGCACCATAAACACATTCTCCTCGTTGTGATGAATGACATTGATGTTTCAGTTCATAAGAAAAGGTTTTCCTTCCACCATTTTCTTAACATTAAAGTTTATCCATCAATTGAGACAAACTTCGATACATGTAATAATTTTCTTTTTATTCTTGATTGGGCACCATAAACACATTCTCCTCATTGGGATAGATGATATTGATACTTTTGTTTCATAAGAAAATCTTTTTTTCCACCATTTTTTTGAAATCAAAGTTCATCTGTCAATTATGAGAAACTTGGATGCACGTAATAATCTTATTTCCTTTTATAATTGGGCACCATAAACACATTATCCTCATTGGGATAAATGATAATGATGCATTGGTTTCATAAGAAAAGCTTTTTTTCCAACCCTTTTCCTTAGAATCAATGTTCGTTCGTTAATGGGGAAAAACATGGATAGACTTAATGATCTTCTTTCTTTTCATGATTGCGCATTATAAACACATTCTCCTTATTCAGATAGATGACATTGATACTTTAGTTTCACAAGAAAAACTTTTTTGCACCATTTTTTTGGGATCAAAGTTCGTTCGTTAATTGTGACAAACACGGCTTCACGTAATAATCTTTTTTCTTGTCATTATTAGGCAACATAAGCACATTTTCTTCATTGGGATAAATGACAATGATGCATTGGCTTCATAAGAAAGGCTTTTTTTCCAACCATTGTCCTTAGAATCAATGTTTGTTCGTTAATAGGGACAAACATGGATACACGTAATGATCTCTTTTCTTGTCACGATTGGGCACCATAAACACATTCTCCTCATTGGGATTGATGACATTAATTGTTTAGTTTCATAAGAAAAGCTTTTTTTTTACCATTTTTTTGGAATCGGAGTTTATCTGTCAATTATGACAAACATGGATGCACATAATAATCTCCTTTATTTTCTTGAATGGGACCATAAACACATTCTCCTCATTGGGATTGATGACAAAAGCTTTTCTTTCTACCATTTTTTTGGAATCAAAGTTTGTCTGTCAATTATGACAAACATGGATGCATGTAATAATCTCTATTCCTTTCTTGAATAGGACCATAAACACATTCACCTCATTGGGATAAATGACATTGATACTTTTGTTTAGCAAAAAAAGCTTTTCTTTCCACCATTTTCCTTAGAATCAAAGTTTATTGTTCAATTGGGAAAAACTCTGATACATGCAATAATCTCCTTTGTTTTCATGATTGGGCATCATGAACACATTTTCCACATTGGGATAAATGACAATGATGTATTGGTTTCATAAGAAAAGCTTTTCTTCCAACCATTTTCCTTAGAATTAATGTTCATTTGATAATTAGGACAAACATGGATGCACATAATGATCTCTTTTCTTTTCACGAATGGGCACCATAAATACATTCTCCTCATTCTAATAGATGACATTCATACTTTAGTTTCACAAGAAAAGCTTTTCTTTCCATTATTTTTTTGGAATTAAAGTTTATCCGTCAATTGTGACAAGCATGGATGCACGCAATAATCTCTTTTCTTTTCAATATTAGGCACTACAAACATATTCTCCTTAGTGGGATAAATGATAATGATGCATTGGTCTCATAAAAAATGCTTTTCTTCCAACTTTTTTCCTTAAAATCAATTTTCATTCGTTAATAGGGACAAATATGGATACACATAATAATCTCCTTTTTTTTCAAAATTAGGCACCATAAACACATTCTCCTCATTGTGATAAGTGACATTGATGTTTTAGTTCATAAGAAAGATTATTCTTCCAGTATTTTCTTAAAATCAAAGTTCATTCGTCAATTGAAACAAACTTGGATACACATAATAATTTTCTTTTTATTCTTGATTCGGCACTATAACCATAATCTCCTCATTGGGATAAATGACCATGATGCTTTAGTTTCATAAGAAAAGCTTTTCTTTCCACCATTTTCCTTAGAATCAAAGTTCATCCTTCAATTAGGATAGACTTCGATACATGTAATAATCTCCTTTCTTTTCATGATTGGGCACCATAAGCACATTCTACTCATTGGGATAAATGACAATGACGCATTGGCTTCATAAGAAAAGCTTTTCTTTCAACCATTTTTCTTAGAATCAACATTCATTCATTAATAGGGACAAACATTGATACACATAATATCTCCTTCCTTTTCATGAATGGGCACCATAAGCACATTATCATCATTGTGTTAAATGACATTGACACTTTAGTTCATAAGAAAAGCTTTTGATTCCACCATTTTCTTAAAATCAAAGGTCATCCATCAATTAAGATAAACTTGGATACATGAAATAATCTCCCTTTTATTCTTGATTGGGCACCATAAACACATTCTCCTTATTGGGATAAATTATAATGATGCTTTGGTTTTATAAGAAAAGCTTTTCTTTCCATTAGTTTTTTTGAATCGTAGTTTGTCTGTTAACTATGACAAACCTGAATGCACGTAATTATCTCTCTTTTATTCTGATTGGGCACCATAAAAGTATTCTCCTCATTAGGATAAATGACATTGATACTTTTGTTTCATAAGAGAAGCTTTTCTTTAGACCATTTTTTTGGAATCAAAGTTCATCCGTCAATTATGACAAAGCTTGATGCATATGATAATCTCCTTTTTATTCTTGATGGGGCACCATAAATACATTCTACTTATTAGGATAAATGACAATGATACTTTCATTTCATAAGAAAAGGTTTTCTTTCCACCAGTTTTGGAATCAAAGTTTTTTCGTCAATTATGACAAACATGGTTGCACGTAATAATCTGCTTTCTATTCTTTGTCGGGCACCATAAACACGTTCTCCTTATTTTGATAAATGACATTGACACTTTAGTTTATAAGAAAAACTTTTTCCTCCACCATTTTTTTTTTAAATCAAAGTTCATCTATCAATTGAGACAAACTTGGATACACGTCATAATCTTCCTTTTATTGTTGATTTTGCACAACAAGCACATTCTCCTCTTTGGGATAAATGACAATGATGTTTTGGATTCATAAAAAAAGCTTTTCTTTCCACCATTTTTTTGGAATTGAAGTTCATTCATCAATTGAGACAAACCTGGATGTACGTAATAATGTCCTTTTTATTTTTGATTAGGCACCATAAATATATTCTCTTCATTAGGATAAATGACAATGATGCATTAGTTTCATAAGAAGAGCTTTTCTTCCAACCATTTTCCTTAGAATCAATGTTCGTTCGTTAATAGGGATAAACATGGATACACGTGATTATCTCCTTTCTTTTTACGATTAGGTGCCATAAACACATTCTCCTTATTGGGATAAATAACAATGATGCTTTGGTTTCATAAGAAAAGGTTTTCTTTCCACCATTTTCCTTAGAATCAAAGTTCATTCTTTAATTGGGACAAACTTCAATACATTTATTAATCTCCTTTCTTTCCATGATTGGGCGCCATAAACACATTCTCCTCGTTGGGATAAATGATAATGATGCACTGGCTTCATAAGAAAAAAGTTTTCTTCCAACCATTTTCAGTAGAATCAACGTTCGATCGTTAACGAGGACAAACACGGATGCATGTAATAATCTCCTTTCCTTTCACGATTGGGCACTATAAGCACATTCTGCTCATTGTGTTAAATGACATTGATGCTTTAGTTCATAAAAAAACTTTTGATTCTACCATTTTCTTAAAATCGAAGTTCATTCGTCAATAGAGACAAGCTTGGGTACATATAATAATCTCCTATTTATTCTTGATTGGGTACCATAAACACATTCTCCTTATTAGGATAAATGATAATGATGCTTTGGTTTCATAAGAAAAGCTTTTCTTTCCACCAATTTTTTGGAATCAAAGTTCATCCGTCAACTGCGACAAATGTAGATGCACGTAATTATCTGCTTTTTATTCTTGATTAGGCACCATAAACATATTCTCCTCATTGGGATAAATGACATCGATACTTTTTTTGCATAAAAAAAGCTTTTCTTTCCAACACTTTTTTAGCATCAAAGTTCATCCATCAATTATGGCCAACATAGATGCACGTAATAATCTCATTTCTTTTCATGATTCGGAACCATAAACATATTCTCCTCATTGTGATAAAGGAAATTGACACTTTAGTTCATAAGAAAAGCTTTTCCCTCCATCATTTTCTTAAAATCGAGGTTTGTCCATCAATTGAGACAAACTTGGATGCTTGTAATAATCATCTTTTATTCTTGATCGAGCACCAGAAACATATTTTTCTCATTTGGATAAATGACAATGATGCTTTAGTTCATAAAAAAAGCTTATCCGTCCACCATTTTCTCAAAATCAAAGTGCATCCATCAATTGAGACAAACTTGGATACATATAATAATCTCCTTGTTATTCTTGATCGGGCACCATAAACACATATTCTTTATTCGGATAAATGACAACGATGCTTTAGTTCATAAGAAAAGCTTTTCCTTCCACCATTTTTCTTAAAATCAAAGTTTATCCGTCAATTGAGACAAACTTGCATATACGTAATAACCTCTTTTTTATTCTAGATTGGGCACCATAAACACATTTTCCTTATTGCGATAAATGACAATGATGCTTTGGTTTCATCAAAAAAGCTTTTCTTTCCACCATTTTTTTGAATCAAGGTTCATCCGTAAGTTACAACAAACCTGGATGCATGTAATAATCTAATTTTTATTCTTGATTGGGCACTACAAACACATTCTTGTTATTGGGATAAATGACAATGATGCATTGATTTCAAAAGAAAAGCTTTTCTTCCAACCATTTTCCTTAGATTCAATGTTCATTAATAGGAACAAACGTAGATACACATAATAATCCCCTTCCTTTACATGATTAGGCACCATAACACATCCTCTGTGTTGTAATAAATGACATTGACACTTTAGTTCATAAGAAAACCTTTTGTCTCTAGCATTTTCTTAAAATTGAAGTTCATCCATCGATTGAGACAAACTTGGATACTTATAATTACTCATTTTTATTCTTGATCGGGCACCATAAACACATTCTCCTTATTGAGATAAATGACAATGGCACTTTAGTTCATAAGAAAAGCTTTTCCTTCCAATATTTTCTTAGAATCAAAGTTTGTCTGTCAATTAAGACACACTTGGATACACATAATAATCCCCTTTTTATTCTTGATCGGGCACCATAAACACATTCTCCTCATTGTGATAAATGACATTGACACTTCAGTTCATAAGAAAAGGTTTTCCCTCCACCATTTTCTTAAAATTAAAGTTTGTCTATCAATGGAGACAAACTTGGATATAGGTAATAAGCTCTTTTTTATTCTTGATTGAGCACCATAAACACATTCTCCTCTTTGGTATAAATGGCAATGATATTTTGGTTTCATAAGAAAAGGTTTTCTTTCAACCATTTTTCTGGAATTGAAGTTTGTCCATCAATTGAGACAAACCTAGATGCACATAATAATCTTCTTTTTATTCTTGATTGGACACCATAAACACTTTCTCCTCATTGGGATAAATGACAATGATGCTTTGGTTTCATAAGCATAGCTTTTCTTCCCAGCTTTTTTTTGGAATCAAAATTCATCTGTCAATTGCAATAAATATGGATGCACGTAATTATCTCCTTTCTTTTCATGATTGGGCACCATAAACATATTCTCATCATTAGGATCAATGACAATGATGCATTGGTTTCATAAGAAAAGCTTTTCTTCCAATCATTTTCCTTAGAAACAATATTCATTCATTAGTAGGGACAAACATGGATACACATAATAATCTCCTTTCTTTTCAAGATTGGACACTATAAACACATTTTCCTCACTATGATAAATAACATTGACACTTTAGTTGATAAGAAAAGCTTTTCCCTTCATAATTTTCTTAAAATTAAAGTTTGTCTATCAATCGAGACAAACTTGGATACTGGTAACGATCCCCTTTTTATTCTTAATTGAGCACCGTAAACACATTCTCATTAGGATAAATGATAATGCTGCTTTAGTTCATAAGAAAAGCTTTTCCCTCTACCATTTTCCTAAAATCAAAGTTCTACCATCAATTGAGACAAACTTGGATACACGTCATAATCTACATTTTGTTCTTGATCGGGCACCATAAACACATTTTCGTCATTGGGATAAATGACAATGATGCTTTAGTTCATAAGAAAAGCTTTTCCTTCCACTATTTTCTTAATATCAAAGTTCGTCCATCAATTGAAACAAACTTGGATACACATAATAATCTTCATTTTATTTTTGATTGGGCACCATATACAAATTCTCCTCATTGGGATAAATGACAATAATGCTTTGGTTTCATAGGAAAAGCTTTTCTTTCCACCAATTTTGGAATCAAAGTTCGTTCGTCAATTGTGACAAACATGGTTGCATGTAATAATCTCCTTTCTATTCTTGATCGAGCACTATAAACACATTCTCCTCATTGTGATAAATTATCTCTTTTCTTTTTACGATTGGGCACCATAAACCCATTCTCCTCATTGGGATTGATGACATTGATACTTTAGTTTCATAAGAAAAGCTTTTCTTTCCATCATTTTTTTGGAATCAAAGTTTGTCTATCAATTATAACAAACATAGATCCATGTAATAATCTCCTTTCTTTACTTGAATGGGCACCATAAACACATTCTCCTCATTGAGATAAATGACAACGACAATAACGAATTGGTTTCATAAAAAAAGCTTTTTTTTCAACCATTTTCCTTATAATCAATGTTCATTTACCAATGGGGACAAACATGGATACCCATAATAATCTTTATTCTTTTGAAAATTGGTCACCATAAACACATTCTCCTCATTGTGATGATTGGCATTGACATTTTAGTTCATAAGAAAAGCTTTTCCTTCTACCATTTTCTTAAAATCAAAGTTCATCTATCAATTGAGACAAACTTGGATACATGCAATAATCTCCTTTTTATTCTTGATTGGGCACCATAAACACATTCTCCTCATTGGGATAAATGACTATGATGCTTTAGATTGGTAAGAAGCTTTGCTTCTAGCCATTTTCCTTAGAATCAATGTTTATCGGTTAATAGGAACAAATATGGATACTCATAATGATCTCCTTTCTTTTCATGATTGGGCATCATAAACACATTCTCCTTATTAGGATAAATGACAATGATGTATTGGCTTCATAACAAAAGTTTTTTTTTCAACCATTTTCCTTAGAATCAACGTTCATTTGTTAATAGTGACAAACGTGGATACACATAATAATCTCCTTTTGTTTCATGAATGGGCACCATAAACACATTCTCCTCATTGTGTTAAATGACATTGACACTTTAGTTCATAAGAAAAGCTTTTAATTCTACCATTTTCATAAAATCAAAGTTCATTCGTCAGTTGCAACAAACTTGGATACACGTAATAATCTCTTTTTTATTCTTGATTGGGTACCGTAAACATATTCTCCTCATTGGGATAAATGACAATGATGCTTTGGTTTCATAAGAAAAGCATTTCTTTCCACCATTTTTAGGAATCAAGGCTCATCTGTCAATTATGACAAACATGGATGCATGTAATAATCCCCTTTCCTTTCTTGAATGGGCACCATAAACACATTCTCCTTATTAGGATAAATGACCATGATGCATTGGTTTCATAAGAAAAGCTTTTCTTTGTGCCGTTTCCCTTAGAATCAAAGTTCATCCTTCAATTGGGATAAACTTCAATACATGTAATAATCTCTTTTCTTTTCATGATTTGGCACTATAAAGACATTCTCTTCAGTGGGATAAATGACAATGATACTTTGGTTTCATAAGAAAATCTTTCCTTCTAACCATTTTCCTTAGAATCAATGTACGTTTGTTAATAACGATAAACATGGATACATGTAATGATCTCCTTTATTTTCGCTGTTGGACACTATAAACATATTCTCCTTATTGGGATTGATGACATTGATACTTTAGTTTCATAGGAAAAGCTTTTCTTTCCACCATTTTTTTGAATCAAACTTTGTCCACCAATTATGACAAGCATGGATGCACGTAATAATCTCCTTTTCTTTCTTGAATAGGCACCATAAATACTCTCTCCTCTTTGGGATAAATGACAATTACATGTTTGTTTTATAAGAAAAGCTTTTCGTTCCACCATTTTCCTTAAAATCGAAGTTCATCCTTCAATTGGGAGAAACTTCGATACATGTAATAATCTACTTTTTTTCATGATTGGGCACCATGAATACTTTCTCCTCATTGGGATAAAAGACAATGTTGCATTGGTTTCATAGGAAAAGCTTTTTCTTAGAATCAATGTTTGTTCATTAATGGGGACAAACATGGATACATGCACTCATCTCCTTTGTTTTCACTCTTGGGCACCATAAACACATTTTCACCATTCGTATAGATGACATTGATACTTCAATTTCACAAGAAAAGCTTTTCTTTCCCCTATTTTTTTGGAATCAAAGTTCAACCGTCAATTATGATAATGATGGATACCCATAATAATCTCCTTTCTTGTCATGATTGGGCAACAAAAATATATTCTCATCATTAGGATAAATGACAGTGATGCATTAGCTTCATAGGAAAAGCTTTTCCTTGAACCATTTTTCGTAGAATCAATGTTCGTTCGTTAATAGGGACAAACATGGATACACATAATAATCTCTTTTATTTTCAAGATTCACCACTATAAACACATTCTCCTCAATGGGATAAATGACATTGATGCTTTGGATTGATAAAAAGCTTTGCTTCCAGCCATTTTCCTTAGAATCAATGCTCGTTCATTAATAGGGAAAAACATGGATACACATAATGATCTCCTTTCTTTTCATGATTGGGCACCATAAACACATTCTCCTCATTGGGATAAATGACAATGACGCATTGGCTTCATAACAAAAGTTTTTCTTTCAACCATTTTCCTTAGAATCAACGTTCATTCGTTAATAGTGAAAAATATGGATACACATAATAATCTCCTTTCATTTCATGAATGGGCACCATAAACATATTCTCCTCATTGTGTTAAATGACATTGATACTTTAGTTTGTAAGAAAAGCTATTGATTCTACCATTTTCATAAAATCAATGTTCAGCCATCAGTTGCAACAAACTTGGATACACGTAATAATCTCCTTTTTTTTCATGATTTGGCGCCATAAACACATTCTCCTTAGTGGGATAAATGACAATAATGCTTTGGTTTCATAAGAAAAGCTTTTCCTCCAACCATTTTCCTTAGAATCAATGTTCGTTCATTAATAGGGATAAACATGGATACATGTAATGATCTTCTTACATTTCATGGTTGCCCACCATAAACACATTCTCCTCATTGGGATTGATGACATTGATACTTTAGTTTCATAAGAAAAGCTTTTTTTTCCACCATGTTTTTGAATCAAAGTTCATTCGCTAATTATGACAAACATGGATGCACGTAATAATCTCCCTTCCTTTCTTGAATGGCCACCATAAACACATTCTCCTCTTTAGGATAAATGACAATGAAGCGTTGGTTTCATAAGAAAAGTTTTCTTTTAACCATTTTTCGTAGAATCAAAGTTCATCCTTTAATTGGGATAAACTTCAATACATGTAATAATCTCCTTTCTTTTCATGATTGGGCACCATAAATACATTCTCCTTATTGGGATAAAAGGCAATGTTGCATTGGTTTCATAGGAAAAGCTTTTCGTCCAACCATTTTCCTTAGAATCAATGTTTGTTTGTTAATAGGGACAAACATGGACACATATAATGACCTCTTTTCTTTTCATGATTAGGCACTATAAACACATTCTCCTTATTGGGATAGAGGGCGGTGATACTTTAGTTTCATAAGAAATGCTTTCCTTTCCACCATTTTTTGGAATCAAGGTTTGTCCATCAACTGTGACAAGCATGGATGCATGCAACAATCTTTTTTTTTTTTGAAGATTAGGCACAATAAACACATTCTCCTTAGAGGGATAAATGATAATGAAGCATTTGGCTCATTTAAAAAGCTTTTTTTCCATCCATTTTCCTTAGAATCAATTTTCATTCGTTAATAGGGAAACATGGATATACATAATAATCTCTTTTCTTTTAAAGATTGGGCACCATACACACGTTCTCCTTATTGTGATGAATGACATTGACGCTTTAGTTCTTAAGAAAAGATTTTCCTTCCACTATTTTCTTAAAATCAAAGTTCAGTCGTTAATTAAGATAAACTTGGATACACATAATAATCTCTTTTTTTTTCTTGATTAGGCACCATAAATACATTTTTCTCATTGGGATAGATGATATTGATACTTTTGTTTCATAAGAAAAGCTTTTCTTTCCACCATTTTATTAGAATCAAAGTTCGTCCGTCAATTATCACAAACATGGATGCACGTAACAATCTCCGTTCTATTCTTGAATGGGCACCATAAACACGCTCTCCTCATTTGGATAAATGACAATGGCACATTGGTTTCATAAGAAAAGCTTTTCTTCCAACAAATTTCCTTAGAATCAATGGTTATTCGACAATACGGACAAACATGGACACACATAATATTCTCTTTTCTTTTCATGATTGGGCACCATAAACACATTCTCCTTATTGTGATAAATGACATTAATGCTTTAGTTCGTATGAAAAGCTTTTTCTTCCACCATTTTCTTAAAATCAAAGTTTATCTATCAATTGAGACAAGCATGGATGCAGGTAATAATCTCTTTTATTTTCATGATTGGGCACCATAAACACATTCTCCTCATTATGATAAATGACAATGATGCTTTAGTTTCATAGGAAAAGCTTTTCTTCTAACCATTTTCCTTAGAATCAATGTTTGTTCATTAATAGGGACAAACATGCATACACATAATAATCTCTTTTCTTTTCATGATTGGGCACCATAAACGCATTCTCCACTTTGGGATAGATGACATTAATGCTATAGTTTCATAAGAAAAGCTTTTCTTTGCAGCAGCTTTTTAGAATCAAATTTCATCTGTCAATTATGACAAGCATGGATGCATGCAATAATCTCCTTTCGTTTCTTGATGGGCACCATAAACACATTTTCCTCATTAGGATAAATGACAATGATGCATTGGTTTCATAAGAAAAGCTTTTCACTCCACCATTTTTTCAAAATCAAAGTTCGTTTGTCAATTGAGACAAAGTTAGATACACGTAATAATCTTCTTTTTATTCTTGGTTGGGCACCATAAACACATTTTCCTCATTGGGATAAATGACAATGATGCTTTGGTTTCATAAGAAAAGCTTTTTCTTCCACCTTTTTTTTAGAATCAAAGTTCATCCATTAATTACACAAACCTGGATGTGCATAATAATCACCTTTTTATTCTTGATTGGGTACCATAAACACTTTCTGCTCATTCTGATAGATGATATTGATACTCTTGTTTCACAAAAAACCTATTTTGCCCACCATTTTTCTTATAATCAAAGTTTATCCATTATTTGCGACAAACATGGATTCGTATAATAATCTGCTTTTTTTTCATAATTAGGCTCCATAAACACATTCTCCTCATTTGGATAAATGATAATAGTGCATTCATTTCAGAAGAAAAGCTTTTCTTTCCCCTATTTTCCTTAAAATTAATGTTCATTCGTTAATAGTGATAGACATGGATACACTTAATAATCCCTTTTCTTTTCATGATTGGGGACCACAAACACATTCTCCTCATTGGGATAAATGACAATGGTGCATTGGTTTCATAAGAAAAGCTTTCCTTCGAACCATTTTCCTTAGAATCAATGTTCGTTCATTAATAGGGACAAACATAGATACACATAATAATTTTCTTTCTTTTCATGATTGGGGACCATAAACACATTCTCCTTATTGTGGCACTTCAGTTCAGAAGAAAAGCCTTTCCTTCCACCATTTTCTTAAAATAAAATTTTGTCCGTCAATTGAGACAAACTTGGATACACGTAATGATCTCCTTTTTATTCTTGATTAGGCACCATAAACACATTCTCCTCATTGGGAAAAATGACAATGATACTTTGGTTTTATAAGAAAAGCTTTTCTTTTCACCATTTTTTGGGAATCAAAGTTCATCCATCAATTGCGAGAAATCTGGACGCACATCATAATCTACTTTTTATTCTTGATCGGGCACCATAAACACATTCTCCTCATTAAGATAAATGGCTTTGATGCTTTTGTTTCAAAAGAAAAGCTTTTTTTTCCACCATTTTCCATAAATCAAAGTTCATCCTTTAATTAGGATAAACTTTGATACAATTAATAACCTTCGTTCTTTTCATAATTAGGGCCTATAAACACATTCTCCCTATTGGGATAAGTGACAGTAATGCATTGGCTTTATAGGAAAAGCTTCTCTTTAAGCTATTTTCCATAGACTCAATGTTCATTCGTTAACAGGGACAAACACGGATACTCATAATACTCTCCTTTCTTTTCATGATTGGGCACCATAAACACATTCTCCTTATTATGATGAATGATGTTGAAGCTTTAGTTCACAAGAAAAGCTTCTCCTTCCACCATTTTCTTAAAATTAGAGTTTATCCATTAATTAAGGCAAACTTGGATACACATAATAATATCATTTTTATTCTTGCTTGGGCACCATAAACACATTTTCCTAGTTGGGATAAATGACAATGATGCTTTAGTTTCATAAAAAAAGCTTTTCGTTCCACCATTTTTATTAGAATCAAAGTTTATCCTTCAATTGGGATAGACTTTGGTGCATGTAATAATCTCCTTTGTTTTTTTTCATGATTGGGCACCATAAACACCTTTCCTCATTGGGATAAATGACAATGATGCATTAGTTTCATAAGAAAAGCTTTTCTTCCAACCATTTTCCTTAGAACCAATGTTCATTTATTAATAGGGATAAATAAGATACAAGTAATGATGTCCTTTTTTTCATGATTGGGCACCATAAACATATTCTCGTGATTAGTATAGTTAGCAATGATACTTTAGTTTCATATGAAAAGCTTTTCCTTCCACCAATTTTTTGGAGTTAAAGTTCATCCGTCAACTATGACACACATGGATACACGTAATAATCTCCTTTCCTTTCATGACTGGATACACATATTCTCCTCATTGGGATAAATGACAACAATGCATTGGCTTCATAAGAAAAGCTTTCGTTCCAACCATTTTCCACAATATCAACATTCATTTACTAATAGGGACAAATATGGATACACATAATAATCTCTTTTCTTTTCATGATTGGCACCATAAACACATTTTCCTTATTGAGATGAAAGACATTAATGCCTTAGTTCATAAGAAAAGATTTTCCTTCCACCATTTTTTAAAAATCAAAGTTCATCCATCAATTGAGACAAACTTGGATACATATAATAATCTCCTTTTTATTCTTGATTATGCACCATAAACACATTCTTCTCATTGGGATAGATGACGTTAATACTTTTTCTTCATAAGAAAAGCTTTTCTTTCCATTATTTTTTGGAATTGAAGTTCATCCATCAACAATGACAAAACATGGATGCACATAATAACCTCATTTTTTTTCATGAATGGGCACCATAAGCATATTTTTCTCATTTAGATCATAACAATGGTGCATTGGTTTCATAAAAAAACTTTTGTTTCAACCATTTTCCTTAGAATCAATGTTCATTCGTTAATGGGGACAAACATGGATACACATAATAATCTCCTTTCTTTTCATGATTAGCCATCATAAACACATTCTCCTTATTATGATAAATGACATTGACGCTTTAGTTTATAAGAAAAGCTTTTCCTTCCACCATTTTCTCAAAATCAAGTTTGTCCATCAATTGAGACAAGCTTGGACACATGTAATAATATCCTTTTTATTCTTGATTGGGCACCATAAGCGCTTTCTCCTCATTTGGATAAATGCCAATGACGCTTTGGTTTAGTAGGAAAAGCTTTTTTTTCAACCATTTTTTTGAATCAAAGTTTATCCGTCAATTGTGGCAAAGCTGGATGCACCTAATAATCTGTTTTTTATTCTTGATTGGGCACTTAAACACTTTCTCCTCATTTGAATAGATGCCATTAATAGTATAGTGTCACCAAAAAAGCTTTTCTTTCCACCATTTTTTTGGAATCAAAGTTCTTCCATCAATTGTGACAAACATGGATGCACGTAATAATCTCCTTTCTTTTCATGATTGGGCACCATAAACACATTCTCTTTGTTGGGATAAATGACAATATGCATTGCTTCCATAAGGAAACTATTCTTCCAACTATTTTCCTTAGAATCTTTGTTCATGTGTTACTAGGGACAAACTTGGGTACACGTAACAATATCCTTTTTTTTCATGATTGGGCACCATAAACACATTCTCCTTATTATGAGAAATAACAATAATGCATTGGTTTGAAAAGAAAAGCTTTTCTTTCCACCATTTTCGTAAAGTTAAAGTTCACTTTTCCATTGAGATAACTTGGATACGCATAATAATCTCATTTTTGTTATGATTGGGCACCATAAACACATTTTCCTCATTGGGATAAATGACAATGATGCTTTGGTTTCATAAGAAAAGCTTTTTTTCCACCATTTTTTTGGAATCATAGTTCGTTCGTCAATTATGACAAACCTGGATGCATGTAATAATCTCCTTTTTATTCTTGATCAGGCACCATAAGCACATTTTCCTCATTAGGATAAATGACTTTGATGTTTTTGTTTCAAAAGAAAAGCTTTTCCTTCCACCATTTTCCATAGAATCAAAGTTCATCCTTCAATTGGGACAAACTTTGATACATGTAATAATCTCTTTTCTTTTTATGATTCGGCCCCATAAACACATTTTTCTCATTGGGATAAATGACAATAATGCATTGGCTTTATAAGAAAAGCTTTTCTTCCAACCATTTTCCTTAGAATCAACACTTATTCGTTAATAGGGACAAACATGGATACACATAATAATCTCCTTTCTTTTCATGATTGGGAATCATAAACACTTTCTCCTCATTGTGATGAATGACGTTGATGCTTTAGTTCACAAGAAAAGCTTTTTCTCCCACCATCAAAGTTTATCCATCAATTGAGACAAACATGGATACACAAAATAATCACCTTTTTATTCTTGATTAGGCACCATAAACACATTCTCCTCGTTGAGATAAATGAAAATGATGCTTTAGTTTCGTAAGAAAAGCTTTTGTTTCACCATTTTCACTAGAATCAAAGTTCTTCCTTCAATTGGGACAAACTTTGATACATGTAATAATCTCCTTTCTTTTCATGATTGGGTGCCTTAAACACCTTCTCCTCATTAGGATAAATGGCAATGATGCATTGGTTTTATAGGAATAGCTTTTTAAGGTAGATGATGTTGACACTTTGGTTTTATAAGAAAAGCTTTTATTTCCACCAGTTTTTTGGAATTAAAGTTCATCCATTAATTATGACAAACATGGATGCACGTAATAATCTCCTTTCTTTTCATGATTGTGCACTGTAAATACATTTTTTACCTTGGTGTAGATGACAGTGATGCTTTGGTTTCATAAGAAAAGCTTTTCTTTCCACCATTCTTTTGGCAGTAAAGTTTATCCGATAATTGAGACAAACATGGATACACGTAATAATCTCTTTTTTTTCATGATTGTGCACCATAAATAGATTCTTTTTATTGGGATAAATGACATTGGGGCTTTGGTTTCATAAGAAAAGCTTTTCTTTCAACCATTTTTTCAGAATCAATGTTCGTATGTCAACTGGGACAAACATGGATATACGTAATAATTTCCTTTCTTTTCATGATTAGGCACCATAAACATATTCTCTTCTTTAGGATGAACGACAATGATGCATTGGTTTCATAAGGAAAGCTTTACTTCCAGCCATTTTCCTTAGAATCAATGTTCGTTCATTGATACGGACAAAATGGATGTGCATAGTAATTTCTTTTTTTTTCATGATTAGGCACCGTAAACACATTCTCCTCGTTGGGATAAATTACATTGGTGCTTTAGTTTCATAAGAAAAGTTTTTCTTTCCACCATTTTCATAGAAGTAAAGTTTGTCTATCAATTAGGACAAACAAGGATACACGTAATAATCGCCTTTTTATCCCTAATTGGGCACCGTAAACACATTCCACTCATTGGGATAAATGACATTAACACTTTGATTTCATAAGAAAAGTTTTTCTTTCCACCATTTTTTTCAAAATCAAAGTTCATACGCCAACTAGGACAAACAAGGATACACGTTATAATTTCCTTTCATTTTCATGATTCAACACCATAAACATGTTCTACTTATTGGGACAAATGACATTGACACTTTGGTTTCATAAGAAAAGCTTTTCTTTCTACCATTTTTTTGGAAGTAAAGCTCACCCGCTAATTGTGACAAGCATGGGTGCCCATAATAATCTCCTTTGTTTTCAGGATTGTGTGTCATAAACATATTCTCCCTATTGGGATAAATGACATTGATGCTTTGGTTTCACAAGAAAAGCTTTT
>JBBYHM010047371.1:4907-19721 GCA_038381775.1 Adansonia rubrostipa
ATTAATCTCATGTAGGATAGGGAAGGACTTTAGTTGTATGAGCGGTACTACATATTTTATCATGTTTTTTGCGAAAAGAGTAATGATCCATGACAAGTGGTACAAGAATCGATCATGCCCCAAAAAATGAGGTTGGCAAGTTGGACCATCCATAATTCTAAGTCGAATACCCTTAGGGACATGGCAAGCAAAATGATAGAGAAGACTCTGGCATAGCATCACTAATTAGGATAAAAGAAAATCTTATACCAAGTGCTAAGTAGAATATATAATGCCAGCATATAAAAAAGAAAAAATCTTTAAGTTTATAAGTAAATACGTTACATATCTTATCACAATTATCTTTCGAAAAGACAATAATAATCTCGTGATATTAGACCGTAAAATCCATTGGTTACCGGTTGAATTAGTCCGACTAATCGGTTCGGTCACAATTTTTTCAACACGGAATGAAACTCTGCATCAACTGGCCATAACAGCACATTGACACTGTAATTCCAGATAATTGAGATTTCTATTCTCCAAAGCATAGTTGTTAAACCTAGGCCAACTTGAAATCAGATCGACCGACCCAAATGAGTCAGCCCTTAACCCAAATCCATTCTTTAACCTAACAGTTTTTGTAATTGCATTGATTCAAAAAAATTCCGTTTAGCCCTTCAAGTTTGTGAAAGCATGTGATACAACGATTTGTTATTGACCCAGTTCAATTAAAAATAATTTTTAAATCATACTTAATTTACTTTTTCCATATTTTCACTAAAAAATATTTTTATTGAAAAAATAAATATAAAAAATTACAAAACCGAAAATAGAAAAAAATATAAACTTAGTTTTTTTAAAAAAAAAATCTAAATGAATAATGAATATATTTAATTCTTATATCATAATTTTTAAAATAGTATGTATTATAAGTTTATTTATAATATTTTTAAAATATATTTCAAACTAAATTGACTCAAGTAATCTGACGATTGCATCAATGGACCCAAAACCCAAAGCCTTTAACGGGTCAATATCCAATCTGTTTTGATAACTATAGTGCAACAAAGCTGGCTTTACCTGCAAAAACTAGTTGCAGCTGCTAGTGCGTTAGATTTGGATTGTGTAAGAATATTTTGAATTAAAAAAAAATTGAATTGTCTGAAGTTTCAATTATTTTGAGATAGATCATCTTTGACTTATTTTGGATTTGATTTTTTTTTTTAATATTCGAGATTCAGATTATTAGATCATCATATTCAACTCAATTTGAGTTTACATATTGAGTTGTAATTCAAATCAATTTAATTTAAAATTATTTGGGATTAATATTTCATTAATGCAAATAAAATAAATAAATACAAAATTGTGAATGCTCCTAGAAATTCGAAAGTTCAAATCTAAAACTCATGAAAAGAGGACACAAATACATGATTATAATTGTGTCACCCGATACTATAAATTGATTGATTTTTGGTTAATCAAATAGAGTAACTGGTTTAAAGTAAATTCTATTATATAATTTTGTTTGAGGGTTTAATTGTAAGACGCCTTGATTTATGCAATTAATTTCTAAAATTAAGATCTAATTTATTTTGAAAATAAAAGGGATTATCATAACATTTTCAAAAAAGTTTTAAAGGTTATATCTTCAATTATTAAATAATTGTATCTCTTAATACGTATTAAAAGATGTCTTTTGGTTGTTTATCAAGTATTGTAACTATCCAAATAGTCATATATTTAAATAGTTATGCTTATATAAATAGACATTTGTTTGTTTATAAGTAAAACCCTCTGATTTTAAAAGATATATAAAGTAAAGAACAATGGAATTCTTCAAAAAGAAATTGATAGATTTGCTATACTTGCTTAGCGCATAGTAAATTATTTTCGTCATTGCAAAACATCATCATTGGGCAGTGAATAATTTTCATCAACATAAAACATCATAAATCATTAAGCTCCATCGTATCCTTTAAAGTTTATTTTGTCAATGCAATCCTGCAATGTAACAAAAAAAGAGTGTTGAGGATTCAATAGCACCGTGCATATCTGCCTGAACATGGACAACATATCACTTAATTTCATGCATAGCAGAAGAAATTTTCTCGTGAAAACTAGCTCCTGCTGATTTTCTTTCTGCTATTTTAATCAAAAACGAATTGCAATGTCGCGATTGGATAATTATTAATGCAATGAGGCAACGAGCAATAAGTCAAGTAGAGCAGCAGCAGGTGGCATTTACATCTACGCTTTCAACGTAAGCTTGGGGTGAAACATATTTGCTTCTTGCTTAAAACTTGAGCTCAACTATGTTACTTTGACTTTCCTTTTCTTTATTTTAAGCATTCGATTTCACCATTCATGTCAAACTCATTTTGAGATACATATATAAAAATATGATCTTTAAAAACCTTCAAAATACATTGAAAAACTTTTCTTAAATATTAAATATGCTCATGTTGGATGCATATCGTATCCGACACAACCAAATTCGCAACATAGATAATTATTGTTCCTTTCTTGCAATGTCAATGTCAAACCAGTTTGATTCAATCACCTTTCGGTTCTTCATAAAGGCTCTTCATGCTTTTAACTTCCAAAATAAACTTGCAAAAACATCCATCACTAGAAGCAGAATAAACTGCCATGCTGAACAACGCGACATCATATTCTAACAAACACATCTCAATACACAAGGAAACAGAAACTGGCTACCAGTTTGCAACCTAAACTACATATTAACAGATTCTTAACGAGGATGAAAAACCATTTGTTTCCTTGTGCCCATGAATGCCGCACCACCTAGGTTGATGGCAATAACAATAGACATTACACTCTTTTAAGTGATTCGAACTAGGTTCGTGCAATATGTTAGCTCATCTGATAACACAATAAGGAGGGTCACTGCAGCTGGAGGATCATACAGTTTTAACAGCGAATAGGGACATCGGGAACAGTATGATAATAATGGTACAGTGTAAGCTAAGTGTTCTTTTGTAAGTAGAATACCCTACATTCACCTACATGCAAACATCCAAAAAGTGTTAGCAATTCAGCCTACTTAGAATCCGAAACAGATCTCATACCTAGAAGAGATGAAAAAGACCTCATTAGTAAAATCGAGAAACAAAAGTTTGCGTTAGGTCCTAATCAATTGACTTTACCATTACAAGAAATGCAGCATATCATCCTCATCTTAAGGGCATTTTCTTTGTATATATGAAGCTCCATGCTCTTCATACCTGTCAGATGAACGCATAATTCATTTAAAATGAAGAAAGCAACCAAAACTTGACAGTATGCATCTCAACCGTGGAAAGTAAAAGAATCAATTGCCCGGAAGAGATCTGAATGTGAAAGATGAGACTTACTCGGACTTGGAGAACCACATTTGCTGGAATGAACCAAGGGATGCCAATATACTCCCTCCTATCCAAACACTGGTTTATACATGTTATCAGCATTTGATAAGAGCAAGACAAACAAAAAATTGGTCTCAAAAAAATGTACACAAGCATATACCAATATACCAAACCAGACAACGTATAAAGTTCTTATAATCTGGCAAAGAATGGATATAATTATGTTTACTTTGACAATATTAATCAATTATATCACTATAGTTTTTAAGTATTCAACTTATAGCATCACTAATTCTACATTTTTATCCTCTTTTCACTTTCCATTCTCTATAAATCCTCCAAGCTAAGGCCAGCCACATCTTCACAATAGCTACCCTTCCAGTAATTCACCTTGTCCAATTAATTTAGTTGCACCACCTTAGTTATCCCTCTCCTTTTTCAACAGTTTATTACCTTAGTCTATCTCTATCTACCTTAGTCTATCTCTATCCCTTGCAAAAATCTCAGTGGGTCAATGTAAAGTAAAATGTTTTTAGCATGTTTGACTCCTGGTCTGCTTATCTCCTTGACCCTCTCCACTCAACTTGAGCCAAAAAATGGGATCTTATTGATCAACCTACTCACCAAATTCTTCCAACTGCAGGTTGGCTTCGAGTTAAAACCTTGCTGACGACCACATCAAGTGTCAGAAAGTGGTTACTGGTTCTTGAATTACTAGAGTGTACATGATCGCCATTAAGGCACAAGTCCCTCAGATTCTAACAAGGGCAACATATGATATTCTATTATCAATTCATACTTTCCATTGTAATTAACATACACTCACTGATGAGATTCCACCATGCTTCTTTGCTACATAAATAAGCATTTCCATTCTATGGAGTAAGCTACAATTATTAGTTAAATAACATATTTAGCTGAACCATAAAAAAGAATTCAGAAAATATGATAGAAGTGTGGTCACACAGAATAAAATAATAAACCCATCAACAAGGAATACTGATGATGGCTCAAAAAATCTACATTTCTCTAGACTATGAAAGAAATTAACAAATTAATTTTTTTTTTTTTTTAAAAAAAAAAAAAAGAAAGAAAGAAAGCAGAAGAAGGAAAAAAACCAAACCACAACCAACCTGAATCTTCTTTCCGTTGCATTTCCACTTGCCAATACTTTAACTCGGGCAGCTTGAGGAGACTCCTTGATATTGACACACAAAAATAGAGTTATTTTGTTGCCAAAATTAAGTTACTTCTACCGAATTGCAGAGCTAACCTCAAATAATCTGTCTTGAACATTCAATAAGAGAGCTATTTGTCCAGAAAAATTATTTACACAACTCGTCAATTTCAGAGCCCCCAAACTCCCAAGAGATTGTGAATTTGTGTGATTGTGTGTGCGTCTGAATGCACTGCATGTGTCTGACAGAGCAAGGGAGAGATCCATCCCTCATGATCTATGAAGCACAGACAAATTGCAACTCCTTTCATACAAGTGTTGTTCCGTATTGGATACAGATACACCTCAAATATGTCAGGATACATATCCTATGGCTATGTGGTTGGATACAGTGACAAAATAAATAATTATATTCATTATTTGGAAACAGATATGACACTAGCGTGCAAAGGAATAGAAGAAAACAACAAGAAAGAAGAAAGCCTGGCTGGATTCACAATGGCTATCTTCATTTTCCTCCCATAATGTTGATCAAAGGGTAAAGTCAAAAACGATGATAGAAGAAAAACAATAAGGAACTTGATTGGAAAGATAAGGCAAGTTGGCCGCATGGAGAAGAAGATGTAAACTTGCAACAGCAAAAATAACGTGGGCTAGATATATTTTTAAGCTGAGGTGCAGCCCATGTATTGGCATTTGGTTTTAGTTTCCCTAGAGCCCAAAATGAAATCTATTCAATCCATTACAAAAATATTTACAGAATAATCAAATTACGCATGCACACACATGCACACATTACTGTCTTATCTGGCTATATCCATATCCTCATTTTTAAAAATTGCCATATCACCATATCATATTGTACCTCTGTCTGGCATCAGTGCTTCCTAAGTCAATGATAAAATGAACTTTTCCTTTTTTCTCTTACAGCAATGAAATCACATTTCAGGGTGGAATTAAAGGCCAATGCATTGTTAATGATACTATGACAATATAAAAATCAAGTTTTAACGGATTATGTACTAGTATAAAAAAGCTTTACAGTCATAAAGAGAGAGTCCAAAACTTAACATTGTGCATAAATGATAAACAAAAGGGAATACCTCCAGCAAGTCTTTCTCAAGGCGTTCTTTCAACTGTTGCATTGATGCTGTACCACCAGCAAGCTGCAATATAATGGAGAACATAAGTGATGATATCAGTTATGAAAAAGATATATGGAATTAAAAGTAATTCAAACTTATCGATTAGATTATTAATTAAAAGATATTTCATCGACTAACCATACATGAATAAGCTACTTATTTGGAATAAAAATTCAAAAAAGTAAACAGAAGATCAGACAAAGGACCAAGGCACTGGAGAAAAGCTTGCTTGGGTGTGATTGACTTTACCAGTATACTGCCAAACAATTCTTTCCGAATGTCAACATCACATCTATTAATGCTTTCTATGACCTGCAAACAATAAAGAAATGCTTAATTTACATGTAAATCCCCAAGAGAGAGGTTGATATTTAAAGGACAATGCAAATTAACATACCATTTGGGGCAAACCACTAGCAGTAGAAATCTCAGCAAAACTGTCCATTCCAGGAATTGTCTAATAACAAACAGCAAATCAGAAATGATATCAACAAACACACTGAAAATCTATTATTAATGAAACAATATAGCCCGTTTTAAACAAACAATAAAAAACTCCAATAACTTTGATTGCCCAATATAAACTCCAACGAAAAACAATATAGCACAGTTACCACTGAGAATTATAGGTCAGCTAAGAAACCAGAAGTAGCCAATTGAAAAGGAAGAATGAATTTAGATAACGTTGATATCAATGAATGAATAAAATTCTGAAAGGCGGATGTCATGGCCTGCAAATAGCGCTTAGAACTAAAATTCAAAATTTCGAGTCCCAAAGCAACAATTCCAGGAACGCCATTCCACAAGTGCACCAAACAACTTATTCAACGAAGATACCAAAAGCTTCCCGTTGATAAATAATTAGCACTGGAATAAGAATGCTAGACCAACAAAGTTAAAGCAAATGACTCCTAGTATTCATCAATACAAACATAAGAATTTAGAACCTTAAAAATAAACACAACAGAAAAAAATTGAAACTTCAAAACTAAGTGCATTAGATAAATTCATAACGCTTTACAAATAGACAAGGATGAGATCAATGAATCAATAAAATTTTGAAAAGCATATATAATAGCCTGTTGGTAGCATGTAGAACTAAATTCCAAAATTTGAGCTCCTAAAGCAACAATTCCAGGAACACCATCAACCAACTTACTCAACAAGGATACCAAAGGCTTCCCAGAGGAATAAGAATGCTAGACCAACCAAGTGACAGCAAATGACCATCAATACATACAAAAGATTTAAGAATCTTACCGATCAGACACAACAGAAATATTGCAAATTCAAAACCATGTGCATTAGATAAATTCATAATAAACAGTTTACAGTAAAACAAGAAAAGGTATCTTATTATTGCCATCAAGAAAATGCAGAATGCATTAATATTGGGACAAAAAACCAGACTAAACATACCTTCAAAAGAATACCAATTGACAAGAAACATGCTGATGAAGCATGATGGAGATAAGTGCTTATGGATTAAACTCCTTAAGATTTATTTTTGCTAATTTATTATATTTTAGGTGTTTAATTGTGCAAATATATATAGAATTTCTGAGATATGTAGGCTATTTTAAATTAGTATTATACTTATTTTCTATTAGGGTTTAGAGTTACATTGGTATTTGGCATTTAAATTAGGGTTTGAGGTTTAGCTATAGGTACCAACTTTATTTCAATTTCTAGTGGGAATTGAATTATGAATTATTGAGGTTTCAACTGAGTTTGAGATTTCTCTCTCCACCTTGGTCTTTCTGGATTCCTCTCCTGATTTTTCTATTTCTTGCCCCATTCCCTCAATTTCCCTCTAAATTCTTCTATCTCTTACTTTCCTCTGATCTTATTTTCACACTATTTCCACTTCATCCTATAAAACATGCTAATAACCAAAGCAAACTTGGATAAAAAAATACATTTAAAGAAAAAAAAAAGAAACTGAAAAGTGCATAAAAAGTATGAAAGAAAACAAATGAATCCAGATGCTGCATCTGCAGGCCACCTACCTGAACCAAAGATGGGTTAAACAGAACATCCGGGATCTTGAATCTATCAGCACCAATTTCAATTGTCCTGAATTAACATAATAGAAAACGTTGAATCAATTTAAATAATGATAAAATGTGGGAAATAAGACCTAAAAACATCTATGTTGTACCTAAACAGGGTTAGAAAATGCAGCTGTTATACTACAACTTGATTGGCAAATGCACAGTCTTATAATGCCAAACAAAAAGAAGCAAGTAGAAAAACTGTTCATCACTCCACGACTCAAGGACACATGGCAAACAAAGCTAAAGCAACCAAATAATGAAATAATAAAACCTTGATAATAAACTGCAAGGAACTTACTGCCCATCAGGAAGCTCATATGGCGTCATTGGGATATTTGAATATGCACTTTCTGCAAAGTAAAAGCAAGTATAAAGCTGTAGAATCAATTAACAACATCAATATAGTAATTCAAAAGTGATTTTAAAAAGCATTAACATCATTTGTAGGATTCAACTATTGCAAACAAGGATCTTTGAGATATTATTGAAAGCAGTTTCTATGATTATGAACATAACATACATAAACACATACATATAATAAAAAGAGAAGGTATACTGACTGGACACTGAAAAAACAAAGAAGAAACTGATGAACAAACACAAACCATCATATGAAGTATCTGGAGCTCGACACACACATTCCATGATATCACTTGCAATTACTCGCTGTTGTAAAAGGATAAACAACAGGTATTAGGGGAACCTACTTGTCCATTTGGAAAGGACAAATGATGATTAAATACATACCTGGGAGTAGAGCTTGTAGGATTCTGTTGTATTTGGAAAATCAATATCTACAGTCTGAGATTCAGAAAACAAAAATAAAGACAACTTTCAGAAAGCAATGTAGGTAACTGCAAAGAAATTAACAGGAAGAAGATAAAGGTGAATCAGCAGCTGGAGTTGATTCAATTAGAGAACATTTTGGTTTCAAGAAAGCCTTCTACTTGGCAAATGAATTAAATAAGAAGAATGAGACAAGCATGATTCCCCACTATATTACAACTCTTTTAAAGCTTTTTTTTTTTTTCCTTCTATTTTGAGATTTAACTGATAACTAGATTGGATATTTTTATGTAAGGGATTTTTTCATACCATAACAAAAAGAAAAGGGAGGGATTTTTATCAGTTTTTTTTCAACTACTATTCAGTGCTAGTTAACATTTATAGTGCTGAAAGGCCATTTCATTTTCACTGTTATTTCAGTTCTCTAGGGCATGTGTCTAAGTCGCACAAACAGCATGGAGAGACGCAATCTCCCACTTGCCACAGTGAAGCAGCATCAAGAATTTTATAACGAGCCCAAAATCGCAAAAAAAAAAAACAATTGGCCCTCTGAAACAGATCAGATACACTAGGAACTGTGAAGTAGTCTCAAAGGAAATTTCATTTTTCTTTTTGTGGATACATGAACCCGACAACAACCAGAGAAATTGAAGAACAATTCCCACTGTAACCTTAAGATTTTCACTTACGTTTGTTACAATCTTCTATCCTTGAATTCAATATCTAGACAAACTTGCTATTCTATTTATCTCATTTGTCCCTTTCTTTTTACACCCCAACTTTGAAGCATTGTCTTCCATCAACTCCAACTAAACCATCTTTGGCAATAAAGCCCTAGACAGCATCTCACCAAAACAACACCTATCAATTTGTAGCAAGGTTGTGTCTATCAACTTTTTTAGTCCAAAAGAACCTATGTTTTGTAGGCGCAAACAAAGTGACAAAGAGGGTGTTCACCATCACAGATCACAACAAGCAGACTTCTCACATGTACAACAATATCTGGGAAAAGAACTATGTAAATTTACAAAAGAACTGGCTAGAAAATTTTCTAGAATCAGAAGAATAAGTTTGCAGAAGTTAGACAGGTAAATATTCAGAGAGGTAATCTTTGTCTTGATTAAGGACCTACTATGCTTAGACCAGGCGGAAGCCTGAAAAGTTGCAGGTAGAGTGGGATAACATTATATGGTAGAAAATGGCAGTGGAGCGATTAATAATTTAAGGTTTTCCCATTCCTGTTTTTAGTCGAAGTAACTTGAGAAATAGAAATAATTTTGAGATCTCCAATTTTAAATTCTTTCCACATCCAGTTAAAAGAACTCAAAGCTCTAAAGGAGATATATTATTCACCTTTCACCCATTACACAAAACAGACGAATAAAAATTTAATCAATTAGTAGTACCAACAATAAATCTCAGTTATACCAGTGGAATTTGTCATAAATTATCATTGAATTTTTATATTTTTGTTTCAACACATTGTACAGGTTAATGTTGGGATAACATATATACATGAAATTGAGAAACAAAATCAATTAATGGCGTCAACCTCAAATGAGTTCCAGTGACAATATAAAATACCTGGAACACCCCTGGTTGTATTTCCTTTCTCTTAAAAGAGTACCTCGGTTTTATCTACAAACACCAGGGAAAAAATATTTTAACTTGAAGCGGTGAAAAAAAGTAAAGCAAATCTCACCAATTACTTTGCTTTCAAAGAAGGAAAAAACTGACATCCACCATCACTTACGACAATGCCCTTGCTTTCCAAGCTTTTCGTCAAGCAATCAGTAAGAAATTCTCCTCCAATAGGAGAAGAAGATACTGCCTATTTTTGCCCCCGCCAAGAAAAAAAAAAGGGAAAAGGGTAGAAAAATGAATCATCAGTCTGAAAAAAGCCATTGAGATAAAAATTTAAAAAAAAAAATTAAGAAGAAATAAATCAAATGCATAAAGGACACAGAATAGAACTTCATCCAACAGAAAATTCATTTTCAGAAAAACAAATAAAACCTTTGCTAAATTTTGCTTTTCTCGCAAATCATTACCTGGCATAAAAAAAAATGGAAGGGTGCAACAACAAGCTCAATAAGCCAAGGTGCATAGCCCAGCCTCAGTTATAAATTTTGTCAAAAAAAAAAAGTGCAACTGAACATAGGTACTAAATCATTGCCAAATCCAGGGTTCACAAGAACAGTCTTCACTCCAATTCCTCTGAAACAACTCAATTTAGAAAATTTCCCAAAAAATCTCAAATAGCCACAACAAAACTACAAATCTCAGTAAAAAATTTGATACCCTTACCAAACTAATTCCGATTAAAGATAAAAGAAAACAAGTGAAAAAAATATGGGAAAAGTAATCAGAGCAACAATGTAACTACATGGAAGTGCCAATACATGTAGATCAAGATGGCACATCCAGCATATCAAGTTTTCTATAAGCAATACTCAGAGTCTCAGACAATATTTTATCATGTAGATGAAAATATAAATAGATAAATAATTCCATTAATTTCCACACACACAGAGAGAGAGAGAGAGAGAGAGAGAGATACCTTTTGAAGAACATAACCATCATGTACAGGGGCAACCGTAGTTGATCCTCCACCACTAAAAGAGTTAATAGTCATACATAGAAACATGTTAGTACAAGAAAGCAGGTACCGCCGGTTTAAGACAAGCTAAGATACTGTTTTACTTTACATGCTCAGATTCTCATAATTCAGTGTCCAAACTTCAAAATAAGTAATCTTCTAGTGTTCTCTCACTTTTCTACCATTTACCATTTATGTTGAATGAGCTTTTTTACTCTTACATGCAACCTCCAGTCTTCTACATTCAATCCTTGACAAACTAATATTGACAGCTGGACACAAGTCTTAAAGGAAGCCAAAGGAAAAGGTGGTAAGGTTAAGAGTAGGATTTGATGACAGCAAATTAGACTTAGCTGTAAGGTATAATTTCTTTATCTTAATTCTCAAGCAAGCTCACAAGTAAATGGCCAAAAAATTTTCTCAAGCAAGTATACTCATCAGTTTATGTAAAATTGTGTGCAAACATGATGAACTAAAATGCATGCCAGATGGCAGTACTTAAGTATTTATTTACATATACAGAAATTAGGAATATAAATCCAACCTATCAACAACAACAGAGGTAGCACGTCCTGATGCAAAGGATGTAAGAACCTGGCATTGAAAATATTGCAGTCAGAAACCAAATTATAAACCAGAAAGAGTTGAAATTGAGGATAGTAGTGGTACCGCATTCTTAGCCAAAAACAAAGCAGGAACTTTGTACTTTTCGAACATGAGTTCCACTGTCCTGTAAGTATTTTATCAAAATAAGCAACCATATTTTTCAGATTAGAAAAAGAAAGAAAAGCAAAGAGAATTAAATCAGCTTGATTAGGAGGCAATATTAACCTCTCCCTCTGTTGTTGAATGTTGGAAGATGGCTCAGCAAGTAGCATTGGATGTTCCCTAGGATCAATGAGTAAACAATCCTTGAAAGCGTGATCCCATATGCTGTCAACAATATCCCAATCAACAACAACCCCATCCTTGAGGGGAGACAGCACCTGAGGAAAACAAGCAGTTGTTAACTAACTAATACGGCAAATAGCTAAATAGTAAATAAATAAAACAACTAATATGGTGACGGCAGGAGCATTAAGCATGGACCTGACCTCCATATGGTCGCGGCGAAAACCCAAGGCTTGAGAGCCTACATACAATCTGCGTTTTCCCTTGGGTTTGTTGGAATCAACATTATTGTTGTTGGTCTTAGAATCGTTGTTTTCATTGTCATCATCGGCATCCATTTGATCAATAGACCCGACAACCTTAACAAACAAGCAAAAGAAGATGAACATGAACAATGAAGAACAACGTAGTAGGTAGAACGAAAATTAAAATGCAGAAAATTATAAAGAAAGAAGCCTGTAGTTGTCTTACAGAGGGAAATACAGCCTTAGGAGCATCTTCGCCGGCATAACCAGCTTTGCAAGTGTGAGACCCTAGGTCTATCACTATAGCAGACACTTCATCTGTTCATATTGTAATGCATTATTACTCAATTTTGAGATTTAAGAAATAAGTAAGCAAACCATCACAGTAACAAAATTGCAAAAAAAAAAAAAAAAAAACCAAAGCAAAACATGGCTCAAATTTCTTCCTACTCACCCCCTCCGTACATGGCTGCAACTCAGAGTGAAACGAAGCGAAACCGGCAGGAAGAGAAGGCCACGGAGGAGATGGGAGACGGAAGAGCGACAGAACCAAGTGCTGTCACTTGGAACGGGGAAGAGAGAGCGACGGTGCAGGTGCGGTCGTCGGCAGCGAAAAGAGGAGAAAGTTTTTCTTCTATCTTTCTTCGATTGTGAATTGGGCTCTTAGGTTTCCATCTCGTTACTCTTCTCGACCCGAAACAGTTGCCTTTTGGGCCCTTTGTGGCCTATAAAGCCTGGCTTTTTTTAGGGAATACTGTTTTTTCTTTTTATTTTTATTTTTAATAATTTTCACACAGATTACTAATAACAAATCATTAACGCTATTAAGCTTTTTCCATTTTTGGTTTTTACTCCAATTACATCCTTTTAAGTGGCTTAAGTTAATAAAAAGAAACATTTTTCACCTTAGCGATGCAACTTTTGAAGAACTCTTTTGAAATTTGATGAGATAATCTTCGATTTCACTTCAATTTTTTAAATTGAATTCATTCTAATCTACTCTTTAGAAGTTTTTTTTTTCTTAACAATTTGAATTATTTATCAGTTGTTATTGTATCAAATTTGTATGCTCTGATATTCAAAAATTAGGGCTATTGTACTTTTGTGCAATTAAATATGCAATACCGCACTTTTGTAAAAATTATACTTTTGTTTCATAAACTTATTATATAATTTGTTTATCTATTATATATTTAGGATTAATATCATATCCAGCTTTAGTGCTACATTAAATTTTTAATTGTAGTACTTCTTTTTTAAAAATACATAATGTGATATTTATAGTATTATGTCACTAACTATAGTGCCTAAGACTAATATCAACATTTTTGAAGAATAATTTTTGAAAGCGCATTTTCTTAATGAAAATTCTCATTGCTTTCAATTTCAAATTATGGAATAGAAAGTAAAGGTGACAATTAAATAGATTCAAGTAGTTTCAAATCAAATGGTTCATTTTGGGTTTAGGTAACAATTGAATAGATTCGAGTAATTTCAGATCAAATGGTTCATTTTGAGTTTATGTCATTTGAGTTAGATTTTTTTTCGAGTTCGAATCATATCAAGTTTGGGTTATTTTAAGTTTTAGCCTTTTTTGTTCGAGCTCTTTTAGGTTCAAGCTATTTTATGGTTAAAGCATTTTTTTTGTCTTTTTCATTTTTTATTTTAAAGGAAAAAATCAAAATTTTTTCCCATTTGATTTGAATTTTTAGGACCAAGCAAGTTGTCTTTTATGTTGTATCCTATTTGTATGTTTCTTTATCTAGTTTTAAATAAAACTAAAGATAAAGTAGAGATGAAATTTTAATGATTTATTATATATTAAAATTTGTAAATATTTATGTCAACTTTGAATGCTATGTTGGACATGACAAACATAAAACTTATACCAAAATCAACTAATTGAATTTTGTTTTCAGTAAAAGGTTTTTATCTTGATTAAATTGAGATTAAAAAACTAGAAATATCATTGTAAAATTATGGCAAAATTATTGATGTTCTCGTAATCTGTTGCTGAATCTTTTACACTGCTAAATAAACTAGCATTTTCATGATAGGTGATTCGTGAGATAAAATTCTAGTTTTTGTTGGTTATCCAAATTGAATAATTCTATATGAATTAATAGAATGAAGTTAATTTCAACTTTGTAACGACTAAAGAAAGAATTCATTAGATTGAACGCTTCCCTTCTTATCATATTTATTAATTATCTTGACATAAATATATGTTTTTAAAAATATTTGAAGTAATTTTAGTGATTTTTTTATAAATTTTCAAATTGCTTTATGATCATAGAGTTTCAAGACCTTTACGAGTGCAAAATATAATTGACTTTTTAATAAAATTACTATTTTGCCATCTCCATCTAACAATCTATTATTTTTTAAATCCCTTTAGGATTATAAAAATATTTCTAAAAAGGCCATCATAAAAACGTCTTTCTCTCTCTTATATTTTGCTTTGTTTTTTTTTCTTCCGATTCTTTTTTCTTCATTTTCCCTTATTTTACTAAGCTGCTAAATGCTCCCATATTTCTTTTCTTTCTACTATCTCTAAAAAAAAA
>JBBYHM010047371.1:19821-33099 GCA_038381775.1 Adansonia rubrostipa
CGAGATTAATAATTTAGTGGCCACCCGGTGCATGTAATAGAATTATTGCCATTTCAAGTGTTGTCAAAAATGAATCTCAGATTAAAACAAGACGAATTCAAGGTAAAATAATTAGCTTTTAACCTTATACTTATGAAATTTTGAAATATATTTTTGCTGATGTTATCAAGGTCAAATTTTTCACTCTTAGGAATTTTTTGAGAATTTTTCGCTAAATTTGAGAAGTTGACTATTGTATATTTTTATCGATACAATTGTGATATTTATGCCGATATGCACTCCAAAAATCAAAATTATTCAAGAAAAAATTCATATTGGAATTTTATAACATAAGATGTCAAGTTGCCCATTTTATTAATTAATTTTAATTTTTTCATAGCACCGCGAGTATCATACTCGTTAAAATTTTTCTGATAAAATTATTTTGAATTTTGGATTTCTATCTTTACTATTTTGTAAACTAATATTTTGAATAATATGTTTTATTTAGTTCATTTTATATAAGTTTCAATGTATTTTCTAAAAATTTTCTGGGTTCTAAAATACGAACATCCCTTTATCTGTAAAATTTTTGGTGGATTTTTTCCAAGTTTTTGAATCTCAAATTTCTTTAAATATTCACATTAAATTAGTTTTCAAAATTTTATTTATTTGTTATAAATTTTAAAATTTTTTCCTTCTTTCAAAAAAAGAGTTTTTCACTCTATAATTTTTTTTAGGGATTTTTCCGAATTTATATTTTTTAAAATTATTCAAATATTATTGTTTAATCTATGTTAAATCATTTTTGAAAATTTTGTTTTATTTTATGAACTTTGCATTTTTTTTTAGAGTTTTTCTGTTTTCAAAATACGAAGTTTTTTACTCCATAAATTTTTTTAAGAGGATTTTTCTCGATTTATAGTTTTTAAAATTCTTCAAATAATATTTATTAATTCATATTAAATTAGTTTTAGAAAATTCAATTTATTTTATAAGTTTTTAAATTTTCCAATTTTCAAGATACGGAATTTTTTATTTCGTAAATTTTTTCGGGAGGAATTTTTCGAGTCTAAGATTTTTAAAATTCATCAAATATTTTCATTAAATTTATATTAAATTAATTTTTAAAAATTTAATTTATTTTATGAGTTTTGTATTTTTTTTCAAATAAAAAATTTCTTTCATAAAGGTTTTCTCGTAAAATTTTACGAATTCTGGATTTCAGTTGTTTTTCTTTTCTCTTGCACATAACACTTTTCAAAACATTTTCTTTTATAATTCAATACTTGAAATCTTTATAAAAAATTATTAATGTTATTAATTTTATTTTAGACAAAATCTTCTTAATGGGCCTAAAAACTTCAAATTTTACAAATAGGCCCAATATGTCCAATAATTTCTCAGCAAGCCCAATGACTTTACCAAGCCCCTTTTTTTTATTTTTCACCAAGCCCATTTCATTCTTTAAAAGTCTACCGAGCCCATTTGAATCTCTAAATTTTCAACAATGTCTACTAACTTTTTTCTTTTTAATTTTTAATTTTATATTAATTATTTTGATTCAAATTTATTTTATTTTATTTTATTTTTCATATGATTAAATTCTTAATTGGATTTATTATATGAAATTTTGTTGAATACATAAATTTTAATTTGTTATCATTTTTTCATGGAATTTCCAATTAAGCTTTTTATGCACCTTGATTGCATTTGTTTCTTTACTTCTAAGATTATGTTTACTTGTAAATTTATAATGTAATTTTGTTTTTCATGATTAATTTTATAATTTGCTAGTTTAGTTACATAAGATTTAATTTGGTTGGGATTAAATTCATTTCTAACTAATCTAGTTTCTTCCTAACCAATTCCATCAAGTTGGCCAAAAATGACACATGATCATCATGCCACTTAAACTAGCATAATCATGACAATGGGGATTGTGGTTTGTAAGAAAAGATGACAAGGGCATGAGCTCAATCATCATTTTTCAACCCAACAAGTTAACAACATATCAAATAAATTAAAAAAAGAAAAAGAAAAAAGCATGAAAAAAAATATGAAAATTTAGCCAAGAAGGATTTTCATCCCCCTTAGCCGAATCATCCTCCCTTATAAATGAGGGAGGTTGTTTTCTTCAAGCTCTATTAGTTGGGGGAAAGCCAAAAAAAAAAAAAAACTTAACAAAAAAAGAAAAAAAGAAAACACTTAAATTAAAGTCTTATTTTTTAAAAAATACATTTTTTTTTCTCTTTGGTGAGCCAAAAATATGCTTAAGTTCATGGATTATTTTATCCATGTAGAAAGACTAAGCATAATGGCCATGGACTAATTTCCTTCATTTTATTATTTTTTTCTTTTTGGTTTTTTTTCTAGTAAATTATTTTTCTTCATGAATCATGTTTATGTTGATATGGTATTGGTTTTGATGTTATATTTGTTATATATTTGTCCATATGTATTTCATCTCTTTTAGTGTTTTCTTGTTGTTATTGTGAAATATTTATTTTTGTAATTTTATCATATAATGGTATTAATTTGTGTTAGATAAAATTTAAATATGTGATTATTAAATTTAAAAAAATTTAATTGGCAGATTATTTAGGTGTTGGCTGAAATTCATGCATGTATATGTGATGATTTTTTATTTTTATGGTCATTTTGTAAATATAGAAAGTTTAAAGGGTAATTAAAAAATATATAAAAATAATAAAAAATTTTTGTTTAATCCTATATGCTTGGCCGAAGCACACCTGTACCTTTAGGAGTGTATTTTTATGCATTTATCAAGTTAAAATACATTTTTTAATTTTGAGGTCTTTTGTAATTTTAAGAAGTTTAAAGACTTTTGTGTAAATATTAAAAAATTATTTTAGGGACAAAAGTAGGTGACCAAATCTTTCTTGTAATTTTTTATCTGATTTTTTGTGATTATTTTGATTTATTTGATGCTTGATTTTATGTTTAATCAGGTAGGGACCAATTTTCAATTTTAGGAAAGTTTAGGGATCATTAGGTAAATCTAGCATTTTTAGGTCAAAATGGTCATCCCTGGCATGAAATCATTCACTTAGATTATTTTAAATAATTTTAGCATTCCATTGGTCCTCTGGTGGGGTGTTAAAAATAGTAAAACCTTATTCTTTTGACTTTCCATTAGGATACGAAATGCAATTTTTAAAAATTTAGAGACTTAATGGCATTTTTGCATTTTAGGTTACTTTAAAATCTAAGTTACACATTTAAGGTACTTTGAGCCAAAAAAATATTTTTAGCATTTTTAGTAAATTTAGGACTAATATTTAATCTTGAAGAATTTAGGGATCCATTAGCAATTTTTGTACTTTAGGTCATTTTTGCCATCTAATTACCCATTTAGAGTAAGAATCATCATTACTTGTCTTTTCATATCTTTTAGGGTTGTCGGGATACTTTCACGTCAAGGTATACCTTAGGGCCATTTTAGTAATTTTTTTCGAGTGAGTCCTAGGTGGTCATAGGGATGCTTTTATGCTAATAATGTGCATTTAGGATAGGTTCACCTTTCTATGATCTTTTTTGAGTCCTTTAAGGTTATCGGGATACTTTCATGTCAAAGGTACACCTTAGGGGCATGTTAACTTCCCTAGAACAGAGTCTTAGGTAGTCATCGAGATGCTTTTATATCAAAGATGTGCATTTAGGATAGTTTCACCTTTCTATAATTGTTTTCAAGTCCTTTAAGGTTACCGGGACACTTTCATATCGAAGGTACACCTCAGGGGTATTTATAGTAATTTCTGTATAACTGAGTCTTAAGTAGTCATTGAGATGCTTTTATGCCAATGATGTGCATTGAGCATAAGTTCACCTTTCTATGATCGTTTTTGAGTACTTTAAGGTTAACGAGATACTTTCACATCGAAGGTATACCCTAGGGGTATTTTGGTAATTTCTCTCAAGTCAAGTCCTAGGTAGTTATCGGGATGCTTTTATGCCAAAAGATGTACATTTAGGATAGGTTCACCTTTTTATAATCCTTTTCATGTCCTTTTGAGTTGTCGAGATACTTTTACGTTGAAAGTATAGCCCATAGGTATTTTGGTAATTTGTATTAGAACTAAGTCCTAGGTGATTACGAGGATACTTTCATGTCAAAGGTAAACATTTGGAATAAGTTCATTATTTGAGATTGTTATCGAGTCTTAAAATGTTCTATAAATATTTTTAATAAAATGTAAAATTTTCTTTTTAGAAAATTAAGGTAATGCCTCTAAATTAAAATAATACATGGAGTTTCTCCTAAAATATGAGAGGAGTTCTATGGATTATTTTAATAACAAGTTACCCTTTTCAAAGTAAAAATCGAGACTTTCATAAATTTCGAAAAAAATAAAACCTTTCGTATTTCTCTGACCCTCTAATGAGATGCGAATGATATTTTGAATTTTAAAATCTTTTGTGTTCCTTTGGTTTTCCGTTAGGGCACAAAAGAGAATGATAAAAAGCTTTCATGTTCTATTGGTCTTCCGGTGGAGTGTGTAAGAGATTTTGATTTTCAAAATTTTAGAAAACTTAATTTTTTTAACATGGAATAATAAACTTGTTTCATAAAATATTATTTTTTGGAATTTATAATTAAATGCCATATGTTGAAGCCAGATAAAAAAATTAAAATTTAAGTTAACACGTAATTAATAAGTTACTAATTTTCGGGCATCATGAGAGGATTGTTCCTTACTTGTGATTGTAACCGACTCTTGGACCCTTTTATATGATCTTTGATATGATCACAGAACTCAAAGTTGGTATTCTAGGGTTTCGTAACCTTCAAAATATGAACTTCGATGGTGACCAATTTCACCTAGCCCAAATAGATTGGTGGCTATTCTAAATAAATAGTTATTTTGTCATGACTATTTAGGGTTAAGTTGAGTAAGCGATTTAGCTCGACCACTCAATCCCTAAAGATAAGAAAATGTCAATAATGATATAGCCTATAGATGCAAAGGAGTATAAAATAGTGATATATAAAAAAATATAGGAGTAAAGGCCATTTAAGTTAACCTTGGTCAAGATTCATATCCGAACCATGCTGCGACATGTATCGGTCATTTTAGCTTTCTTTCTTTTGCCTCTTTGAAATTGAAAAATAAAAAAGAAAAATAAATTGATAAATTGAGAGAGACGAAAAGAAAAAATGGCAAGAAAATGATGATTGTAGATGAGGGAAAAGTACAAGAAGCTAGTATTTGATTGGCTCTAGTATGCCAGGCTTATCTCTGGCTATTCATGATAGCTTAATTTCTATTGTAACCTACATTTTTATTATTTCTTTTGGTCATGTCCAATTCGGTTTCTTTTTAAGTAAACTTTGTTTTCACTTGATTTTTTTTTTATTTAGCTTCAAGTATACACTATCATTTGAAATAAGAAATGAAAGTTTTGAATTGAGTTTAATTTATTGGTTTATAGTTTGGTTATTCTTTTCCCACATGAGCTGTAATCATTAAAGATCATAGACTATTGGGTTTAATTTGTTAGTTTGTAGTTTCAAAAGTAAAACTTTTTTCTTGGTTAATTGGGCGCTTTCTTTTATTTAACTCAGCTATTAAGTCTTATTTTTATGATAATTTTCTTTATTTAGTTCTTCTTCAAATTTAGGTGCCACGGTTGGAGTAATAGCCAGGGTTAGATAACTGAGTATATCGAATGAAAAATGGTAATCAATCACTGATTTACCTTTAGAATTTTCTTCATGTTTTGATCTGGATTACTAATTTTAATTTCTTATATTTATTACAATTTTTAATGATTGTTGTTGTTCCTAATATAATTGGATGGCTTGTTATATCTTTTGCAAAAATGAGTTTTGATGTTTGCGTTATCCAAACTTGATGTACCTTCTTTAGCTTAAAATAACTTGATAATTTATATTTACAACAAAGCTTGTTGTGTTTTGCAGAATTCATCTTTCTTTACATTGGAATATTGTTGGAAGGTTTTAGTGCGGGAATAATCTCTTATATAGTAACTTGAAATTATGCTTTGGTTATTAAGATCTAATTTTTATGCAAAAGCATTGAGAGTATGCATTGTTTTTATCATGTACAAGTGCTTGTATATATTGCTAAGATAATACCTCAAAACTTGAAGAAGGGCTTAGATTCGGTGAATCGAATTTTAGCTCTTGCTCTGTTTATCATTAATATTGCTAATGAATATTCATAAAAGGCTCTAATCACCTATTATATTGTTCAAATGTGCAACTATTGTATTATGTAGCCATCTATCAAAATTAGAATAATGCTAGCCTATCTACTGGGCTTTTTTGTTTAGTAATGGATACTTGCAAATATAGTTTGACACCTTCATTCTCACAATTTGAAAACAATTTTCTTTTCTTCTTCTTCTTTCCTTTTTAAGATTGGTGAACTGTACTATTGAAAAAAATAAATTTCTCATGGACATCATTCCTATTAGACAAGGCTAACTAAATATGTTTTAAAATATGGTAGCTTTTATATATATATATATAAGTCGATTGAACCTTATCTTTTTAATCAAATTATATATAAATTTTGCAATAAACATTGTTATTATTATCATTTAGTTTCATTAACTATATCATGCAAATTATGTATATAGTTAAAAAACATGTTCAAATTTTTAGAGTCAGTAGTCTTAAAAAAAATCTTGATGTCCCTTAATGCAGTCCTTTATTTTCATTCTCGAAAAACTTCTCTAAAATCGAATTGGTAAAGAACATATAGCATTTCATAAAAACAAAGAAAAAAAAGTAGCAAAAATGCTTTTAGAAAACTCATCGACATTGACGTTGAAAATGTGCATTCATTAAAGCGCACATATGACAATCGATTTACTTGACAACCTTACTAATCAACAAAATCAAAAGAACATTGTTAGATGACAATAATGAGCGACATTGATTTTCGAAAAGGTAAAAACTATAGAAGCTTTAATTTAAGACTCATTCATGATTATATATTTTAATCTTAGCAGCAATATTATTTGGTTTCATTTGCTCAAGCAAGAGAACAAAATGTGCAGCCTTGTGCTATTTAGTTGGTATCAAATGAACAATTTGCATTGCTTGAAAAAAATGCTTTTGGAAACTTATTTAGGCAAATTATTTACTTGATTCTATTTTGTAGGCTTATATATTTTAGTCTTTTCAATATAGCTAGGTTTCCTTGGATATCTTATTAAAATACTTAATATTTAGTCAAATGGTCGACAGAGATTATAAAACGGATGGTGGAGGAAATTCATTGTCCATTTCTCCCTTAATTCAATTCATGGTAATAAGAATGATTGATGCTAAACTATTAATCATGCATCTTAATTAATTACTTTGTTCCAACAACTTGGATATATATAAATGGACAATTTTATATTTAATTAATTTCTTCCCTTTATCTAAACATGATATATTATTCAACTTGGCAACATACAGCTATATAGGTAGTTTATTCTAAATTTCTAGCTTTTTTATGTCCCAAATAGATTATTACTTGAGCATTCTCACATAAAATAGTTATGATCAATTTATTCAAATTTCCTTCCTAAATTTTAGGCAAAAATGGGTATCATTAAAGATTTTAAAGCCTTTTGCAAGTTCTTAAAAGTTTTGATGCTGATACCTAGCCGGAGGCCATCAAACATACAAGCTAAAGCTTTAATTTTTTTCTCTTTTTTTTTTTTTTGCATAGATATTGTCGTATTTTAAGACTCTGTTGTTGGTTTTATGCAAATGAGGTAATAATATCAATTATTTTCCCAAATGTTAGTTTGGTGATAGCATTGGCTTTACCTCTATCCATGATCTTGCATTCACTTAGGCATATATGACCATAGCCAAATGCATGACCATAAATCCAAAACCTAAAAGATTGATTTTAGTTCAATACCTTTTAGTTCTTAAACATATAAATATTAATATATAATTTTTTTAACCTATCAATTGACCTTGATCTTAATAAAAAAAAAATCTCATTTACTTTAAAGTGAAGTGCGAACATGATACTAGTTATTTATTCATTTTGACTGCTTAGGGATTTAAGGGTTATTTTTTAAATCTCAAAAGTTTTCTATCTTATTTTGTTTGTTAGAATGAGTAAAAAAGTTTATTGCTTTTTGGGTGACTTCTCTTTGATTGTTAGATGCTTGATTAATTATTCTAAGGTGGGAAAGGGATGGATGATAAAATTAACTTAATATTTTTCCTTTTTACGCAAAATGATAAAACTTTTAAATATTTTTTATCTTTTCTTTATCTTTTATCTTTCTTTCTTTCTTTCTTTCCACTTTATCTTTTTCTTTTCGATTTTTCTACATCCTCCCTTTTAGTCTTTCTTTTCATTATTTTTTTCTTTCCCTTTCATTACCCTTTCTCTTCTCCAATCTTTTTTTTTCCTTAATTCATTTTTCTTTTCATCTTTCTTTTTCATTTTATAATTTTCTATGTTATAATTTTTAATATATTTTATGTTTGCATTTTTTAATTTATTTTTTCTTTTTCTTATTTTTTTATTTTTTTGAATTTATTTTTAAATTGTTTTAATATTTGTTTGGTAATCAAATATATTTATCTATTCATTTTTGAAAATTTATTACAAGTTTGCTAACATTTTTAATTTTGTCATTTTTTTAAAATATTTAGAAAATTTATGAGTTCAATCTCTTTGAGTATTTGTTTTTATTTTCGCTTTTTCTTTTCTACTAAATTTCAATTTTTTCTTTTTTTCCTACAAGAATATTTCAAAATATTACTTTAGTTTGTTGATTTTTTTGCTTGAATGTACAATTAATCCCTCTATTTTTTGTCATTTTTCAGGTGAGTGATAGATTTTATATTTGACATTTAAGACATTCAACTTTTTTACCTTATTTTGTTTTATTACTTCGTAATCATTTTATTTTTATTTGCTTTAAAAACTATTATGTCAAAACTGAGCATTAATGAATATTAAATCTCTTAAAAATTATAAAAACCTATAGAAACCGATGGTAATCTTCAATCATGATGATGATATACATTTTACTTGTTTTTTTCCTTTTCAGATTTGAAATTGATTTTTCTTATTAGGTCCCAATAACTATTTAGGAAAATTATCTTTTAAACTCATTAGGTTCACAATTTTTTAATTGATTATTAAGATCCCAAAGAAAAATGCATACTAAAAGAAAATAACTTCAATCTATTTAGGAATTAACTATTTTTTTCTTTTGGGTTATGACTTGATAATAAATTATTTATTTTTTAGACTTTGCATGTGGTCAATTGGAAAATATTGATGGTTAAGTGAATTATTTGAGCAATCATTTTGGATGGCATATTTCTCTTAGAACCTATACGTCCATTCACATAATTTTGCTTTGAAGCAAATTTTAAATAAATTCGTTAAGTATTATACTCAGTAAGTATAAGTTTTGATGGTGTTAAAGAGAATTTGAAGACTTAGTTTTAATATAGAATTTAAATTATTCCTATTAAAACTCATTTACCATTTTTGGATTTAATTTACTACTTATTCTTATTTCGACCTTGATTTTGGAAAGTAAATAAAAGAATAAAACTTTTTCTCATATTTCTTTAATCACTTCTAATTATATCAAAATTTAAATTTTTTCTTTAGATTTATTAATCTATTCTTTGTTTCTAATTATGTAAGTTTTTGCTAATACTTATAATTTTTAGTTGCGTATAAGATTTTCAAAATTGAACTGTTTGGATTGTTTGTTAAAAAATGTAACAAGAGGCATCATTGAAATGCTTGGTAGCCTTAAAGTTATAAAAAATCATAAAATTTTGTTTTGATACTTGAATTTGCTATATCATTATATTTCTTTAAAAATAATCTAATTTTGCTTATCAAATGAAATGTTGAAAAGTTGAATATTTTATAGGTGGCAATTCTTTGAATTGGCAAAGTAACCAGAAGAAATTTGAAGGAGCATGCTAAAGGTAATCGACAATATTATGATAATTTTTTTGATAAAAAAGGACGATACTTTTACTTTTTAATAAGTGAGCTATATAAAAGTAGGATGCTTTTGCCTTTACTGCATGATTATATCAAATTTATTATATCACTATATGCTAGAAATTTTACAACAAAGCTGTTATGAAGCCACTTAATTCTTATATTTTGTTCTTTTTAAGATGTAAAAGTAAAATTGTTATATTCTTAATTCTATATGAAAATATAATTCTTTCTTAATTGTGCATAAGTTGTTACTTCTTAACCTAATTCTTGGTTTGGTGTGTCAATGGGCTTGATGCCTCCAATCACCATTCTACAATTTCTTTGGGGATTGTGGTTTCAAATTGTTTAAGGATTTCACTATATTTAAGTTGTCAACATATGTATGAACCAAAAATTTATTTAAATTCTTTTTCCTATCAATCATTGTTAAAAAGAGATAGCTTGAATATAATAGGTACAATGCAATTAATTTGTTTCTTTTATTTATTTTACTGCTATTTTTTTGCTTATATACTTCTATCTTAAGAGTCTTAAATTTTTGGTAATTGGTTTATAGTTTTTTTTTTTTTTTTTGGTTTTCTATATTAATATACTTTATTCCAATTGTAATGTACATTTTATCTTTGCTAAAGGATGCATGTACATTTTATCTTTGCTAAAGGATGCACCAATAATAAGTGGAAGTTGGGAAGCATGAATTTAATACTAATTTTATTTTCATGCACTTGGTAATAGCATTTCATTTTTTGGCTATAGCATCAATTTGATTTCTATATCAATTTTTTTAGGGGGTGGATTGGATACTTTATCTATATCTTACATTGTGAATAGTTAACATCTGAAAAAAAATGGTACAAGTATTTTTCTTATAGTTTTGCGATCTCTTCCACATAACTTGCTTCATCAAAGTTGAAAATAAAATCATAATGAACATAATGTTCAATGAATAGTTCAATTGCTATTCGTTTATCAAGCTAAATAAACAATTATAAACAATACTTTAAGGTTCGTCATCTATGTTCATGGATAAATTCATTTATAAATCGTTTAAAACTCATTTAATAAACCGTTTAAAGCTCATTTAAAACTTGTTTATTGTTTAATTACAATATAATTAGTATTATTATATCTGTTTTGTTTTATTTTATTTTATTCATAATATAATTAATAATATTTATGTTTTATTATTTTATATCTAAAACTAAAAAAGAGTTTCTTTGTTTGATTATTTAAATTTGTTTAGATTTGTTTGTTTATTATTAATGAACAAATTTTTATTGTTTGCAAACATGTTCAATTATATTTTCATGAACATGTTCATTTAATATTCGCGAATAAATTTATTTAATTTAAACAAATGAAACTTGAACGCAACTAATTTTATACAAATCGAGCTTGAACATAATTTTAACAATCTTAACGAATATGAACCCAACATGAACAGGTTTAAAAATAATCAAATGAACATGAACAAATGTTTGCGCATTCAAGCTCCATTCATTTATAGCTCTAGCTAAAAATGCATTTTAGACACATCATATTTTGTTAAAATTTTGTAAAGATACATATAGAAGTATGAGACAAAGTAGTCAGCACCATACCAACAGATGTATCGTTTTTGTTCTAGTACTCATACGTACAATTACTAGTGTTGTTTGATGTATCATTTGAGTTTATTAAATTTTGAACATTTTTAATTTATATATATATAATATTTTTAAATATAAAATAAATAAGATTAAATAAATTTCATACATTAAATTCTTATTAATTATATATAATGTTCTAAAAAAACTTCATTAAATATAAGAAAATTAATATCAATCTAAGCAATAAGGCTGAAACTTTTTAATGACTGTTAAACTTGTGAGTAATCTGTGTCTAATATTCATTAAACTTATAAGTAATTTTATCTACTATTGATCAAATTTATGAGTAATTATATCTAATTCATTAAATTTATGATCAATATTAGTCTAATTTTTTAAAAGCTTATATTATACACCTATTAGTACAACCAAACAAGTGGGCACCAATCAGTGCATGCCAATACCAAAACCAAAAAGATACCAAAAGCTACCAGTACTAGTTTAATTAAAAATCAATATGTATCAATTGGAACTGGTACGGTGCGAATGACATTGGTATACAAACCTATTTAATGCTTTTCTTAAGTTTATTTATAATCAAATGTTTATTCTCTCCACGTTTCAAGCCAACCCTTTCAAGATTATGATTCATGAAAAAACAATACTTTTATAATTCATTTCTTATTTATTAATCTTGCTACAACCAGCTACATTTCATATCATTTTTTATACTTCATTCAATTATATATTTTTACATATATTTATTTCATATTTTTCGCTTATTTCATTTCATCATTTTTATTTATCTTTTTTTTTATCTATACAACAAATATTGTAATAAAATCAAATCCTTTTTTATGAATTATATACTAAAAAAATAACAAATATTTTCGCCCGCAACACCATGCAGGTTATCTTCTAGTATATATAATTTAAACTTTTGATTAAAAATTAAAAAAATATTAAATAATAAAAAATATTTAATTACAATTTGATCATTCTTATTTTAGTATTAAATTTAAGTTATTACATATTTATACTTGGATCATTCTCCGACTTGGATCATCTCAAGTTCAAGTGAATCCAATCCATATAATTTAAAGGTGTTCATGACTAGGTCGAGTTTAAACATGACATTAACATTATTTATATTTGCCCAAGCTTGATCAAGTTAAAAATATGAACCTCAAATTTTGGCTACTCATATTTGTAAATGAGTAATTCCTACCTCTTTAAGCTTGCCCACATTATATCTTTTATAGTTTTATATTTTAAAAAATATTTTTTTAAAATTTAATCTTTAATAATTTAATAGTCTTCTTTTTATTAAATTTTAAAATATAAATAACTTAACATATTTTTTTATGTTTACGATAAAATGTTATATATATATGTATTCTTTATATAATGAAGATTACATAAAGTATATAAATGCAAAACTAATATATATTATATAATTGAAAATAGATCAAGTTTAACTAAGCTCAAACCTTAAATATTAGAGTCAAAGCTTAATCCATTTTTTAAATGGATCTCTTTTTTTTTGTCTAAACCTATTTTTTGAACCTAATATTTTTACCCAAACCTTTTCAAATATTAAATGGATCTATGTACTTCACTTAGTAGTTTGATCTTTGAACACCTTTAATATAATTTCAAGTTATTCTAGTTCAAATTATTTTAAATTTGGATTTTTTTCAACTTTGAGTCTCTGACTTTTT
>JBBYHM010047371.1:33199-49514 GCA_038381775.1 Adansonia rubrostipa
GACTTTTTTGGATTTGACCAAATTCGAATTTGATTTTTTTGAAGGGATTTGTGGGTTTGGGTTTATTTTGTCGCCTCCAATGGAAGAGAGGAAATGAGGAAATTGTGGGCACCATTTGCCTTTGGGTCAGGGGGTTCTTTCCAAGGAAGAAAATTAAGCTTAGGGTCAAATGCCTGAAACAGAAAGGCTGTAGCGACAAGTATTAGCTTGGGTTCAAAACCGAAAAAACCTTTTCCTGCCTCCTTTGCCCAATTCAAGGAACCAGTCACCAACTCACTCCGATCTGCCATATAATATTTGCAGTCCATGAACCTTGGCTCAGCTTTTGTAGTATAATCTTTCCTCCAAGCAGCCACTTATAAGCGATTGTGTAGCTGGATATAAATGGGTCCAACATGTTGGGATATTCAAAACACCTCAGCTTGGCACAGACAGAAACCAGCATATCTCCCTGGCAGACAGCTCCATAAGCATGCCACGCCATGCCATGCGTCGCATGCATTAAAGAGTGAGAACTATAGCATTTTAACATCATACATTTAATACTAAAATATCAACAGAAAATTTGAAGATGCAGCAAAAAGCCTTAAAATTAAAAGCTGCCTGGAAAAGTTGAAAATGACTTGAGAGGTAAGTAACAACATGTTTTAAAGTCAAGCAGACAGCCACCAAATTTAACTAAAACACGGTAATATGCATGCTAGGTGTAGTATGTGTTAAGAAATCTAAAAGCAACCTAATTTAAAGATTTGAAAACGACAAATTATATCAGCATTTTGATTGCAAAGTACCTTGCTTCAATTTGAAAAGAAGCAAAGTTCTTCAAACTTTTTTTACCTTGCAACTGCATTTATGGTTGCAAAATGAAATTCAACAAATAAAAACAGTACCAAGTACTAATCCAGTTATGTCGAAATTAATCCATAATTGAAACTGCTTTCAAAGGCAAATTACATACTACTGATTAGTGCCAATCAGATTTACTCATGACTATTTGTTAGAAACCATTGCTTTCGAAAGGTCAAATCCCCCCCTCCCATGCAAAAGAAAAATGCATGCTTGAACTTGAGCATGCCACCCCACAGAAGAATCCCTCAAATCCAAGAACATTAAGAACTGTTCCTCACGATTTAAAATCAGTGTTTGCAATGGTCAAGCTACAAGCAGATTCCTTCCATCTGCATGCTTACCTCAAAATGTCAAATTAGGCTTCCTACATATAGAATGTTATATACCTTCATGCTCTCAATGCCAAGCTTGCATGCGCTTTCAATGACAATGTTGAAATTATCTTGGCAGCATCAGGCAGCATTGAACTCTAATCTTCCAACAAGTACAGGTGCAAGCCTAACTGATTGAAGCTAATCAATATGCATTGTATATATATTCATATGTACCTGCATATGTACCGTGTAGGGTGCAATTGCCCATATTTATGCCATGCCATTATATTCAAAACAAAGTCTGAAGTATAAAGGCTTTCATACTTACAGTGCAGTTTGTAATTTCATCACTTACTAACTGGTCTAGCTCCAACAAATAATTTAATAGAGGATCTTCAGGACCTTTGGCAGCATATAATATTCAGATCAAGCCTTAATAGTCTATTAACACAAATTTTCAAACATTTACGAAGTGTCTCTGCTTGAAGATCATGTTGGCACTTTTAATGTTTATGCAAAAACAAACAAAATTAAGATAAAAGGTAGAAAATTTATGATTTTTTAAAACTGCAAAGGTTAAGGATCATTGATCTGAGGAAATGAATCTCAGAGAAAATAATCAAAAGAATTTTCTAACTCTGACAAAATCTACAGCCCTCGCATTTAGCGACCCTAAGAAGAGCAATGGATTATCATAAACTACAAAAAAAGGCAGTTACAGACATATTTGAGGTCTCTTTCTAGTCTCAAGACCAAGATGGTGTAAAAGCATTGACCTCAAGAAACTTGAAGAAGCTATGGCCATACCTTTCACACAAAACTGAAAGCCCTTACAGTCCCTTAGAAAATATAGCCAAAATTCATTGAACACATAGTAAGCAAATGAACTGTTTTGAAACGTTCTAATTGAACTATCAAGTCTAAAACTACCAAATTAGGGCCAACATATCTGAGAACCTGCCACTTTGGACTGACTAAAATGTGACTTCCTCGGTACTCCGATAATCAGAGGAGGGAAAAAGTAAGAAACCGTCTATCTACTACATGAAAAAACAGTAAGAGACAGCTGAATCGCATGAGAGCAAAGTAAAAATGATAATCATGTGATAAAAGTTTAAGTGAAAAAGGAAGCATTTAGGAAAATACAAAGGATGCTACATAGTCCTAGCATACTATATAAGTGAAAGTCTTAACAAGATATTATCATCCTTTATTTCTACTATCTACATATACAAAGACATAAACACATTTTAAATAGCAACAATAGATTCTTACATCATCAGACAAGTTTTGAGAATCGATAGAAAATAAGATTTAAAAGTCATCCATCAGTAGCACTAGATAGGATGATCCTACCTGGTATTATACCAGCTGCCATATAATTGTGAAAATAAAGAAGACCTTGGCATTGTAATCCAGAAGATATATTACAAGAATCCAGTGATGATATAGAATATAATACCATTATCAAAAATTACAACTAGCAGAATCAGTTCCAAAACTCCAAAACTAAATAAAATTGAAAAGGAATTAAAGATAAGGAATCACCAAAAATCAAAAGAAACAATTACCAAAATGCAGTGTTGACTAGAGAATTACTAGGCTTCACTTCCTATCCATTTATCCGGAAAAGTGGAAAAGAAGAAACCTATAGCAATAAGCACCATGATCTCACTTGCATTCGACACCTGCTTCAGCTGCTCGACGTGGCTTACTTTTACGCCTACTCCCATTTTGCCGAAAACCATTAGACTTTGATGAGTCATCAGTGCTCGATCTGGTGTCAATGCCATTCTCTTCTTTGACTGTAGCAGGCTTCTCTTTTACCTGTGAGCTACGTTTTCTCTTTTTTCCATTCTCTGCAGCAGCGGGACTCTTTATCCCTTGGCTTGCGATATCAGCTTTTCTATTCTCACCATCCTCCTCTTCTATTTTTTCAACTTCTTCATCATTTTCATCTTTTAATGGTTTTTGTGGTCTCCCTCTTCTCTTTGCTGCAGTAATCTTCTCCTCTTCACCACTTCCTGCATCCTCATGGTTGCTAACAGTCAACTTCTTTCCCTTTCCTCTACCTCTACCCATAATCTTAAACCCAACCAATGAAAGCTCTTATACAAATAAAATTGCAATCTGCCAAACCATAAATGCACAGATAACAGAGTTCAGTTAAAGAAACAATAACAGATTTCAGTCATTTCCGACAATGGTCAAAGGTAAAATCAATACATATGCAGCTCAGTATCTTAAAAGAAAAAGGCAATATCACGGCATTCAAACAGAAAAGTAATATGGACATTATGATACAAGAAAGAAGGCCTAATCGATAAAGGAATTATCAAAAGAAAACTTAACCAGCTGACATGGACAAATTTACAGATAAAGATTTTCTGAGTTAAATTTAGAAACTTGATGAAGACAAGCACTCAACCACGTGTAAATGATCATTAAGACTCTCAAATTCTTAAACAGCTAGCCAACCATTATAATTGAAGTGATGCCATTGTCTAGTTAAACCAATCAGATGGCTGATTCAATTTTCAGATAAGATCAAAACAAAGGTTTTAAAAGCTGCAAATAGAACGTTTGAGGATATATAATCCTAGTTTAATTGCCATTAACACATTAAGTTACCACTTTCTATGGACAGTAAACTAGGTAGATTGAAGTTTATAACTCTATTAGACCTGAGAAAATTACCTTCTTTTTTTCTTTCAAGTTGCAAAATACCCAGGACTCAAAATTGAAATAGACCATTTTCCAACATGTACGCCACATCTAATTGTGAATAAAGTGAATTTACAACTGTAACTGTACAATCAAAGCATGAACTAGGAATAAAGTGAACAGCCTTAAAATGATTGATACAAAGTACTGAAATTTACATGAACTCCCACTTAGTAAACGGGAGAACACCAATATAATGAATGAAGAAACAGAAATTTAAAAGCTAATTATAAAGTAACAAAGAACAAGAAAGCAAAAAAGAAGAAAAGAAAAGAAAGAGAAACCAAACTTTGAAAATAATTCAAAATCTTAACTAGCTCATTCAATCAAAGATCCCACAGAAGCAATTAAATTTCATGATAGATGAACTCAACGAAAGCGAACTAACTTAAAAGAAACAAAACCAAAACATCAACACTCCAAATATACATAAAGATAGAGATATAATACATAGAGAAAAGGGGAACCAACCTGAAATGAACCAAAGTCAATATGCATCTTTAACAACAACCCATTACTTGGAATCTGTTAAAACCAAGCAAACAGACTAAAGCACAGCGAAACCCAGAAGGTTTTTTTTTTTTTTCCCTTTTTTACAGTGTTAGTTTATCTGAGAAAGTTAGAAACTTGGAACAATCAAAAAGGAATGGAAGTTTCAAACTTTAATGCTTAAAATATCAAAGATTAAAAGGACAAAAGCACGACCATCATCTGGAGAAAGTAAGTTAAAAACCCAGATCAAGAAATAACAGATTTGAAGAGATTAAGGCCGGGTTCCTTCTCAATACCACGGTTAGGGGAGAGAGAGAGAGTTTTGAAGAGATAATATTTGCTGATTGGCTTTGGGTTGGGGCTTGGCTGTTGAGTCGCTTTGTCTTTGTGTAATGCTGTAATCCATCCGTGTGGAAGAAAATTGAACCGTAAAGGCTATTTTGGTAATTGAGAAAAAGCAGCTACAACAAGTAGATACAGCTCATATATGGATGTTTGCACTTGCTTGCTATTTTGTTCTATGTTCATCCACTTCAACTTTAACTCACTTTCCTTTCCACGTTCGTATTGAATTAGGATTTAATTTATTATATTTTCATTAAATTTTAATATATTTATTAATATTATTTAAATTTATTTATTAATTATAAAAATTATATTTGTGAGAATACTGATTAGTGATATGTTAAAAAGTAATCAATTAAAAATAATAAAAGAAAATCAGATAATTTCTAATAATACTCAGAAGCAAACAATCTCTCTTTTTCATTTTAATTTCATTTTTGGTGGAAAAACAGTTACGATTAGTTTTTTTTTCTTTCTTTATACATAAATTGGAGATAAATCGATTGCTTTTTAACTTTCAGTCTTTAAACCAATATTACATTCTTCAAATTACAGTATAAAATAAACTATAAATAAAACTTAAATCTAAAACTATTTAATTTTAAGCACGTAATCATTTTATATTAACAAAAATCGTAATGAGTACTATTAAATTTTCAACATGTTATAAAATAATATAAAAATTATCCCTTAAGTGATTAATTAATAGAAGGATAACTTGGTAAATAAAATCTAATTGAGAAGAAACATTGTGGAACTTAGGGTTAGTGGAATGATTGCCTACATTTACACCCTTCCTAGGTGTTGAATTTTGTTATTTCTATCCAACCTACTTAATCTCATTCTAATTATTGCTTTTCATTAAACTAATTATAGTTGTTTTGTTCAGACACGTTTCCTTTTTTTTTAATAGGATAATTTCTTTTTCTATTTCACTTCTTTTTATCCTTAAAAAATATATAAATGAAAAAAACTAAGAAACAAAAGCAAACTTTCCTAAACAATTTTTTCCAATTGATCACTAATTTTATGATTAGTTAATTCAAAATTAATGGAATTAATTAGAGTGCATAAGATATGAAAAGATTTTGCTAATAACTACTTTTGGAACAATTTTTAAAATTAATATATTATTTATAATACTAACGTTATATTAAATGCAAAAGTTAATAATTTTATACATATTTTTAATATATGGAGTGAAAACAATATTATATATAATAACTTTAAAAAGTACTTTTTAATTAATTAAGGGATAATTGCGATAAAAATCAATTTATTGAGGTGCATTTGGGATAAAAGGGAGAAAAAAAAAAGACAAAGAAGAAAAAATAAAAAAATTATATATTTATATTATATTTTATTATTTTGAACGTTCAAAACAATGAAAATTTTTGAAAATATGATAACTAAGGGAAAACACATTAGAACAATTAGAACAACACTTCTCATTTTCAAATATTTTTAGTAACACTAATAAGATTATATAACTTGTATGTGACCTACTCATAAAATGAACTACAAAATTGATATGGTGCTGACACATATCATTTTTTTCGGTGGGGTGGAAAGAGAAGGAAAGGGAGGGAAAGAAAGAAAAGAAAGAAAAAGAAAGAAAAAGAAAGAAAAAGAAAGATGAAGAAAAAAAAAGCTGAGAGAAAGAGTAAAATTTGAATTTTTGTTCATGATATTTTTTTTAATATTTAAAATATTATAAATTTATATAAATTTTTATAATTATTCGTTTATATATATATTCTAACATGTTTGTGTTTTTTAGTGTTGTGTTTATATTATTTTTGATATTATATTCTAATTATATTTTATATATGTTGTGCTTATATTATTTTAATCGTATATTTAAAGTATTATAAATTTATATAAATTTTTATATATTAATCATTTATTTATTCATATTTTGATTTGTTCTTGTATTCATGTTGTGCTTATTTTATTTTTCGTATTTTGCTTTAATTTTTTATGTATGTTATATTTGTATCATGTATCAATTCATTTTATACTTTGTATAGTTTGTTAGTTTGTCAATTTAGAGAAAATTTGTGTAGTCATACAATGTTTGTGCCCTATCTCAATTCATCATAACATATTTTGTATAATTTATCATAGTTATTAATTTAAAAAATTTTTATGTTCATGACGTATTTATTTTTCAACCTTTTGTGTATTTAAAATACTATAAATTTATATAAATTTATATTTGTTAATAATTAATATTATATATATTTTGACACGTTTGTATACTTTTTTGTTCATATTATTTTTCATGTTATTTTTTAATTATTTTTCTTATGATGTGCTCATATTGTGTCTTAATTCATCCCATTTTTACCTAGTTTGTTATTGAGATTCAATTTAGAGAAAAATCTGGATTCATGTCATGTTCGTATTGTGTCTCCATTTGTCATAGTGATTTAATTTAGAGAAAATTTTATGTGTTTATACATGTTTATGTTCATTTTATTTATTTTTTGTATTCAAAGTATCATAAATTTATAAAAAATAATTTACATTTTAATAGTTCGTTCTATATAGTTTTTTATATGTTCACGTATTTGTGTCATGTTCATATTATTTTAATTTTTTCATATGATATTTGTGTCATGTTTCTATTCATCTTGTGTTTTGCATAAATTTATTATTGTGATCTGATTTTAACTACGAATTCATTTATTTAAAATTTTAAAATATAAAAAATTATTTAAATATATAATTATTATTTAATATGATTCAACTTAAATTTTATAATTATTAATTCAATTAGCATTTATAAATATTAAAATTTTCCCAGCAAAGTGGAGAAAAAATTCTAGTTACTATCATTATTATGTACTGGACTATAATGCATAGGTGAGGAAAAAATAAAAATAAAACTAAAAAATAAAAAAGGTGAGATAAGTAAGAAATTACTTAATTACAAGTGCTTTCAAATGAAAAAAAGGTAAATAAAGATGAATTCGTAATTTTTTAAAAAAATCAAATCATTAATATAACCTTAAAAATATATATTATTTTATTTTATAGTTTAATATTTTTGTCAATTCTCAATTTAAATTGGTGTTTGGGTTAATGATATAAATGAATCTTAAATTTTATCAAATTTATCAATACGGTACCTCTACTTTAAAAATATCGATTTTAGTACTTCAAGTTTATTCAAGTTACTTTATAATACTTGTCAGTAATACTATTAAATATTAATAATATAACATTTTGTTTGTTGAATTTTTAAAACTAAAATATAAACAAAATAAGTGAGAGAGGTAAGAAACTACTTACTTACAATTGATTTTTCAAATGACAAAAAAAATTAAATAGAGATGATTTCGTAATTTTTTAAAAAAATTATTAATATAGCCCTATTAATAAATGTATTATTTTATTTTATATTTTAATATTTTTGTCAATTCTCAATTTAAATTGATGTTAGGGTTAACGACATAAATGACTTTAAATTTTATCAAATTTGCCAATAAGATATTTGTACTTTAAAAATATTGATTTTAGTATTTAAAATTTATTTCATATATATTGTAGTACATATAAGTAACACTATTAAATATTAGTGATGTGATGTTTTGTATGCAATGAAAACATGATATGTGGTAAGCACATAATAATACCACATGTATTAATAAAAATTAATAATTTTTAATTTGAAAAATAAATATTTTTGAAGAAGGAAAAATATATATTTCTTTATCTTTTTCTCTTCCTTTTTTCCTTTCTACTTTTTTTCTTTTTCACTTACCCATTCCCCTCTCCCCTTCTTTCTCGATCTCCCTTTGTTCCGACTTGGTTCAAGTTGTTTTCGCCATCCAACAGTTGGTTTTGAGTAGTGGAGGTTGGATCCAATGCGGATTAGGTCGAATCAGCTTGAAGCCAAGCAAAAAATAATTTGAAAGTAAGATCAATCTAATGCAAGATTCAATCTATTTTTAAGCCATTCCTAACTTGGTTTTAGGCTAATCCAACCTAGCAACACCAAGTCCAACCTCTACTGACCAAACCCAACTAGTGGCTAGTTGGAAACAGCCTGAACTAGGCCAGAAGGAAGTGCGAGGGAGAAAGGGAGGAAGGGAGGGAAAAAAGGAAATATATAAAAAAAAAATTTTAATGTACATTTTTAAAATTTAAGATAATAAAATAATTTAATTTCATATTTTAATTTTTGTAATCCAAATAATTCAGATGTTGTAATTTTTTTATAAAGTAATTTTGAAATTTTATATTTTAAAACTAAATTTAGTTCAATTTTAATTTTGTAGTTTTTAAAATAATTTTTAATTTCGTTAAAATAATCATATATTAATTTTTTAAAAAAACAAAATTTAAAAATTTTATATTTTGAATATATATTTTAAAATATTTTATATTTTTAAAATAATTTTTCTATTTATATCTAAAATTCATATATTAATTTTTTAAAAATAAGTGTTGTTATATATCATCACCTGATTGATGAATGCCACATCATAACATCTATTTTAATGGTGTTAATGATAAATGGTTTGATAGTACAAATATCAAAAATGACATTTTTTAAGTTAAGGTATCATATTGAAAATTTTAATAAAATTTAAAATTATTTTTATGACATAAATCTTGATTTTATTCAATTCATGACATCAACTCTCATTTATCAGTTTTATACATAATATTAATACAGGCAATATTTGAGAGTTTAAATTCTTCAATTCTTGTAAGATTACGATGACCATGAATTAAAAAAAAAAAAAAAAAAACCTAATTCTCCAAATACTTATATGGCGATGTTTGTCAATTTAAATGCTACTAAACTCTTATGGAAGGCAAATTCTCTTATAATTTGAATTCTTTTCATCTCCACCTTTAGATGTGCATTCGATGTCTCCTTTTTCCAATTCGATTTGCATCTTTCGATTTTGTTAGAGATCTTGTGGCCTCTCCGCTATAGTAGCATAGATGGATGTCTTTTACTGGGTTTGATGTTATAAGTAATCAGCATTAATTTAATTAAAATTAATAAAAAAATATTATAAAAATTATAAATATATACATGTTTATTATTATCTTTAAATAATTAAAAAAAAACTACCTTCTGTTTTTCTTTTATATTTTTCAAAACAATTTTTTAATCACTTTCTTTTATCGATTCATATAATAAACATGTTATCAATGAGCCTATATTTTATTATTTTTAGACTCATTTGAAATAATATTTTTAAATAAAATAATATATTTTTATTTAAATTTAATATAAATATAAAAATATTAATATAAAAATAATTATTTAATTTTTTTAATAAAAATTAATAGTAATTCAAATTTACGGATCACGTCGGAATAAAAAACCGTGTGAAATAAGCTACACAGGCTGTAACTTTTGTATCGCAATTTGTAACAAAAGTGCAAAGTGTATTAAATTAAAAAAACAAAAAAGCAAGTATATTATTATTTTTTTAAATGGGGGACAGCCAGGTGTGAAGAAGACATCGGGGAAGTCATTTACTTCGGCTTTAGGTACAAAAATGTGCTGTATTTTGAAGAATCAGTTGCTTTGTAGTAATAAATAAATGGGATATTATCACACTTCAAACTTTGGACTTCCCTGTAACTTTATGAGGCTTTTCCTTAATGTTTGCAACACCTCAATTTTATACTTCAATTATAATATATACCATGAAAATAAACTATTGATTCAACTATTTTCTCTTAAGTTATGAATTACCTGTGTGATAAAAATTTATTGGCTCGTACACACACTAGCCTTCTATCAATAAGGGAATTCTGTTGACTTTTAGCTCACCTTTCGTGAGTTGGATTTAGACTGGATTAAGTTCAAAAGCATGTTTTATTATTTAAAAGATATTTTTTTAGTTTTGTGATTAAATTTAAAAAATATTTTGTAATTAATGAATACTAATTCAATTGAGTTGGTTTGAGTGTAAAATATTTTGTTCAAATTTAACTTAAATTGAGTTGGATTTATTAAAATTTATAAGTAACGATTTATAAATAAATTTAATCTGATCATTAGACCTTTAAAATATAAACATTTGCTGTCACTATCGTTGTTACCGCTTAGTAGCTAAATCCCACTCAAATTGAACAAGATTATATGATTCATGAATAGGTTTAAACTTAAGCCTAAAATATAACATTTTTTGGTCACCTAGTAGCTATATCAGAATGAGATTATATCATAATAAAATTCTATTAATGTTGCTCTTGAACCGAGACAAGCTTGTACTATTTACATACTGTGACCTTTTCCTTCTAAGGAAATAGATTTTAAAATGGGAAAAAAAAAAGACAGGAAAAAGATAGACGCAGATCCCTCAAAGATTAGGATCTTTCAGAGTTTGGAATAGTTTATTCAGAAGTTAGTCAATAGAAATTTTGTATTATTTGTGACAGGTCACAGACGGGCATATTGCAGTACAAACAGGCTAATTAATGAAAACAGAATAGTCAAGCAAGCTGCTGCAACCTGCAAGGAATCAAGGTCCTGCAACCAGTTCGTTCTTAAATGCGTGGTGGAGAAATGGAGGGAACATAATATAATCTTGGACACTCAGAAGAAGAAGAAGAAAAACACCATCGTCTTTGTCAATATTTGACGGGAAAACCAATGAGACTACACTGAATTTTAATTTATAAACTTAGCATTTGCAGTTATGAAAACCAGAAATGAGTTTTTTTTTTTCTTTCTTTTTGTAGGGCAGCATCCTTTCTTTTCAATTTTATTTTATTTTTTTAAAGTTTCTTGAGGTACTTTAGTTACCACTTGTAAATTTAATAATTTATGTATTGGTATCGTATTTGTATTATTTTTATATTTTATGTGATAACCATTTTAAAGTATTATATAATTTATATAAATTTTGATAAATTAATAATTTATGATATATGTTAATTTCATTTTATCACGTGTTTTAATTAGTTTTTTATATTATGTAATTACGTTGTGTTTAAAATTATCAAGTTTAGCTACGAAAACCTGTTTCAAGATTTGATATCAAAGAAAATAAAATTGATCATGACAACATCATTTTGAATATCATGATGAGAAACTACCAAAATAGTTATTTCACAAATGATCCAAGAGACTTAGATGGAACTAATAAATGAGGTTCTGATTGGAAGAATTGGAACCTTACAACTCCTTCCATCATTTTTATCACTTTCTTCATGGTGGGTCTTAAAAATGGACCTTCTTGAATGCACCATATTGCAATCATCACCAACTTCTTCATCCTTTTTATGTCATCCACTGCTTCTGCTTCATTCTCCACTAAAAGTTTAAATTTTCCCTCCGTCTAGCAATCTTGTGCTCAATCCTCTAGAATTAGCTGCTTCTGTTCCTTTATTCTGGCTCATAATTCTTCCTGCAGCAAATCAGCTCCAGCAACAAAACACCATAGCTTTAAACATCAACTTTGGCTGTAATGGGCATGTTTTTGAACCATTTAGAGCAACATATCCTTTAGTTCCTCCGATAGCAGTCGTGGTTTGACTCTGATCTGTTTTCAGAAGCTTGGCCAATCCGGAATCTGAAATTCTTGCTGTAAAGGAGTCGTCTCGCAATGTCTGATCTGTGAGCTACATTCTTCGTGCAGTTGATAGGGCCCTTTTGCAGTTCCAAGAGCAATTTCTTTTCTTTGGTGCCAGCTGGGTCTTAAATTATGAAACAAGAATTTCGCTAGGCAACAATTGCTTATGTATTTGTACACCAAAAGGCGGTTCTTTCCCTCATTGCAGAATCCTAGCATCTGGAGTGGACCAAGTGCTTGTGGTTCGTTTGGCCTATTCCTATCAATTCTGCTTGAAATTCTCGATCCCTGTCGCTCTCCATCTTGTCTAATTTCTTAACTGCAACTAATTCTTTAGCTTCAGATGCTAACTCTCATTTGTAAACTATTCCAAAGGAACCATTTCCCAACTCTTGCTTAAATCCATTTGTAGCTTCCTCCAGCTCACTGTAAGTGAAACTTCGAAGATTTGTTGCTGAGTACATCACTTTTTGCGGCTTAATTTGTGCTAGTTTTCTCTTTAAACGTGAAAATAGCATGAAAGATACTAAAAGCATGTTGAGAAAACACAGAGCCACCAAATAAAACTGATACTACACGAATTATAATTGACTGATCCTTGCTCTCGTTTGCATAAGTTCCTGAAATAGAGTTGCCTTTCCTTACTTTAATTAGGGCCTTCCCACCAATGGTAGGATCAACTCTCCCATTTGCCAGACAAATTTTCTCCTTCTGACACTTCCCATCTCTGAAAGTGGCTATTGTGCAAGAGCAATCACTCAAGCAAGCCATTCTGCACCAATCCTCTGCCACTGCTTTAAAACTTTGATATTAAGAATCAACCCAGTCTGCGTTGGGCACCGTTAGAAATTCAAATAGATCCTGTGCTTGAGACTCTTCATTACTGTCTTGTGAAATGAAGTTTCGTTTGCATCCCTTTGTAAGGTCACTTGGATCTATAGAAGTGCAATGAGGTGGGCACGGGTCAATTGGGCTTTCATCATCGTCTAATAAGCAGTAGCTTTTGAATCCACAAACTCCACTGCCTGAATTTCCTCCAATCCTCGCGCATATGTTTGATGCTACTAAGGATATGCATATTGTCTAAATAATCCATCACAGTCAACAGTAGCCCTTAGGTAAAAGTATTGTGCTGATAACACATTGAGAATACTATATAAAGTAACCTTCCACTATGAAGATGACTGGCTATTGAACTTTGGATTGACCGATAAGGAGCAACAGCACCATCAAACGGAAAATTCATAGTATAAAGGAGGATATTTCCATCGCCTTGCATGATAAACTTAAATCTTCCATTCGAATAATCCGTTTCTTTTTAACGAGCAACGAGTTGGCTGCCCTGGTTCATAATCTGTGTTGGTAATATTGTCTCAGTAGGATAATCAAAACTCTGCCACAATATCACAGAATCTTGTCCTGCCAGCACAAGGTCGCATGGCCGCATAGGAAATACCAGTACCAGCAGTAGCAGGAGTCCGTATCTTCCGACCTGTTTGATCAGTGAGAACCAACGAATCATCTATGGTGAGGTCAACTTTGGACCCATTTCGGAGTAGATTGTTTCTGTTGGCTGACCATACAATGGTCTTTTCAGGAATTTTATCGAACCAAATTGCCAGTAGGAAGCCATCTTTTGGACTTTGCTGGAAACCGAAAACAAACTTACCTGAAGGTGATGTGCATGAGAGGTCTCATCTTGTGCGATGAGGGATGAGCTCAAGGATGTGTTGCTGTAGCTTTGAGCAGTGGCTGACAATGGCCGTAGATACTTAATTTCGTCCGGATCTCGTTTTCAATAATTTTGAATATCTGGGATTAAAAACTTAACGGCCATCCTCATTGGGATTGATATCTTTCATATGAACAAAATATTTTCAAGACCTTTTTAGTCATAATTTGAATAGCCGCAAATTCACTTGACGAAAAATATCATTTGAAGATCGATCTCGGATGAAAGGACAATTATTCAAAAGGAAAATTTTGTTTATTTTCTTGCCGAATTCAGAAAATCATTCCTACAGATGACATCACGATCAAATTTTCCATTTTTATGAATTTTTTTTATATTTTTTCGTAAAGATTGAAAAATTGACCATCGTATATTTTACCAACACTTGTGTAGTATTTATGCTAATATGCATTTAAAAAAATAAAAACTATTCAACGAAAAATTCATATTGATATTTTATACCACAAGGTGTTGAGTATCCATTTTTGTAATTAATTTTGAATTTTTCATAGTACAATGAGTATTGTACTTATGAAATTTTTTCTAATAAAATTATTCTGAATTTAAAATTTTTATCTTTACCATTTTGTAAATCAATATTTTGGATAATACGTATTATATAATTCATTTTTATAAGTTTTAATGCATTCTTTGAAATTTTTTGATCCTAAAATACAAGCTTTTTTTTAATCTATAAAACTTTTGGTAGAATTTTCTCTAGTTCTGAACTCCAAAATTTTTTAAATATTTTCATTTGACCACCGTCAAATCAATTTTTTAAAACTTATTTTTATTTTATGAGTTTTGTATTTTTTTGAATTTTTCTGTTTTCAAGGTATGAAATTTATTACTCCATAATTTTTTTTCGAGAGGATTTTTCTCTGTTTATAATTTTTAAAATTTTTTAAATATTATTATCTAATTCCTATTAAATCAGTTTTAAAAAATTCAATTTATTTATGAGTTTTAAAATTTTTTTTGTTATTGAGATACGGATTTTATACTCTGTAAATTTTTCAGTAAGATTTTTTTCAAGTTTCTAATTTTTAAATTTCTTTAAATATTATTATTTCATCCATATTAAATCAGTTTTGAAAATTTTAATTTATTTTATGAGCTTTAAAATTTTTTCTGTTACTAAGATACGAAGTTTTCTACCCTTAAAATTTTTTGTTAGGATTTTTCTAGGTTTATAATTTTTAAAATTCTTCAAATATTATTGTTTAAATCCTATTAAATTAGTTTTGAAAATTTTAATTTATTTTATGAGTTTTGCATTTTTTACATATAATAATTTTTATCTGAAAGGATTTTTTTATATAATTTTACGAGTTTTGGAACTCCAATAAGTTTTTTTTTTATTATTTCATTTCTAAATTTTATGTATGATTATTAATTATTCATTTCCTATTTTATTATCATTTTAATTTATTTCAATTATTGATTATTTTCTACTAGTTTCATGGAAACTAGTCTAGTTGATATTCAATATTTCCCTAACCAATTTAGTTGGTTTCTAATTACCAATTACATGATATTTTCTAAGCAATCATGACAATATCTTTGAACAACCTTTGATGGTTTGTCAAATTAATGCAAATATCACTCTTTTATGCTAATTATGACAAAAATATAATAAAAGAAATAAATTTAATTTTTTTTGTTTTCTTCTCTTGGAGTTTCGGCCAAGAGGATTTGGGGATCCTCTTGGCCGATCCTCCCCCTTTATAAAAAGGGGAGGATGGGTTTTCATGGTTTTTTAGCTAGAGAGAGAAAAAAAGAAAAACAAAAAAGAGAGAGCTTGGAAGAAAAAAAATACAAAATTTTTCAAGTTTTTTCTTAAGGTATCACACTTATCTTTTATCTTCTTCATTTTGATTCATTTTCATCCTCATTGATAAGCCAAAATCATGTTAAGGCTCATGGATTCTCATCCATGTTGGAAGGCTAAACATGGTGGCTTTAATTTTTTTTTTGTATTTTTAGATTTAGTTAAATCTTTTATATATATATAATATTATTCTTGTTATTATGATTTCAATTTTGTTGTATTTATGTTGATGTTTCTTTCATGTTATTGTGTTGTTGATATATTGATTAGAATAATATTATATTTAGTTTATGATTTTACTTTGATTTAAGTTTGATGATAATTATTTATGCTTATTTGCATGGTTTTTATGTCAAAGCATGTATGTATTTCATGTTTTTCACCTTGGCCAAATCTGTTTGGAATTGTTCATGATCATTTTGTGCTTATTTTTATTTTGATTTCATGATTTTTAGATTATTTTGTAATATTAGTA